>CM040243.1:202333110-202503110 GCA_022545495.1 Chrysanthemum lavandulifolium | reverse complement strand
TTATTATTATTATTATTATTATTATTATTATTATTATTATTATTATTATTATATTATTATTATTATCATCATTATTATTATTATTATTATTATTATTATTATTATTATTATTATTATTATTATTATTTCTATTATTATTATTATATCATTATTATCATTATTATTATTATTATTATTATTTCTATTATAATTATTATTATATTATTATTATGATAATTATTATATTATTATCATTATTATTATTATTATTATTATTATTTCTATTATTATTATATCATTATTATTATTATTTCTATTATTATTATTATTATTATTATTATTATTATTACATTATTATTATGATAATTATTATATTATTATTATGATTATTATTATGATGATTATTATTATTATTATTATTATTATTATTATTATTATTATTATTATTATTATTATTATTATTATTATTATTATTATTATAAACATCACTTTATTAGAAATTCATAGGATTTACAAAAATTAGTGGGAGCCGTGATACTATCCGAGCCCCCACTCCTCTAACTATAGCAAAGCTAATCCCATCAAGATATGAATAGCGACGCGTGCCCCAATGTCTTGAGTCACGAGAGAACTTTCGGATTCGCTTCAAGAAAGTCACGCATCCTTCTCAAGCTCCCAAAAGAAGAGAATGAGAAGGGAGAAACCATACCCAATATTCACATTAGCCTCATACTTGACGCGTTTACGTTGTGCGGCCTTTAAAACCGCACTACACGGCACAAAATCAACCATACCGGTTTGCGTCGAGGCGATGACCTGTCAAATCGACACATACATCAAGTCCTCCATCCCACGAGTAGAGCAATATATCAGCTGGACGTAAGGGTTTGTCCCTTCCTCCACTAAGCCCAATATCAACTTCTTTACGGGCCGAAATCCCCGACCGAGAACAGATATCAAAAAGAGTATCGCGCACCACGTTATGCCGATGTTTAATACCAATAATACCAGTGCACGATACAGCATGGTCCCCATAAATATCACCGTAAGACCACGGAACAAGTCGAGCACGGATTTGAGCAGAGAATAGGGAACACCTAGCCGATAGCATAAAACACACGGTAAGTCCTAGCATTCATAGTCATCCCAACCCGGATATCGGAACCACCCTAAGCCAGTCCGATGTGTAGTCCTCCAATTGCGATTTCCATAACGTCATCTGCCGAGTAGATAGGGAAAAAGTAGATTCAGCTGTTTGGGCAACACGTGTGAAATATATATCTGCCAGTTTCTTCATGAGTTTGGGGCCAGCGATCTCACTTGGATTACTCAAAAGGTCGATCTCCATTTTCGTATTAAAAGCACACAAGGCATCATCAAAGGAAGGTCCATAAGTTATAATACCAGAATGTCGGAGCAGTTTAGTGCGCAAGTTAGCGATTGGAGTCTAGACACAAGGAATGCATAGTTCGGGACATCACTGCAGAATAAACACCAAGCCCTCCAAATGCAAAGGGTAAGGTGGCAAGCCTCCATTGCCAATCACCAAAACCAGTCGAGCGGTGACAATACGCTCCAAAGTAGAACGAAGTGCCGCATCAAATGAAATCTGAGCACGCTAAAAAACCCGAGGAGAGCATGTACGCATAGAAAAATATAATTTGGAAATACCGGCACAAGCACGAAGGAGCAACAACTCACACTGAGGATCATTAATCTTAGCAACCGCACCCATAAGCTCAATGGTTTTGACAACCCTTTTCGTAACAAGCTCACTACTAAAATCAAAGTCCACACTAGCGGGCCCACCAAGTAATTTAACACCGTGCAAAGGTTGGGCAATGTTAGGGTGAAAACACCCACAATCCTGCTTCTGGGGTCTTCCTTAGGCCAAAAAACCTCAGTTTTATCAACACTGAGGTGCAAACCACAACGAGGTCCCTCAACCATGATAAGCTCTAAAACCTTTCCCACGACCAAAGTATCTCCAATAATAGTTCCGTCATCCAAATACCAAGCTTGCAGGGAAAGGCTAAAGGTGTCTCTAATCTTGCATACCAAAGGATGTAACACTAAAGCAAAAAGCAGAGGTCCAAGTGGATCACCTTGTTGCACACCTTGGTGTGACCATAAAGTGTGTTCCCCATAATATAATTTAGCCGGGCCGGAGTAACAAAATTCCACCCAACGTGAAATAGCGGGACAACGAAGGCGAACCTCCTGTAGCATAACCTCACGATCCACTAAGTTGAAAGCGTTTTGAAATCCACCAACAATATCGAAGACCCACTCATCTCCACAATCTTCAATCAACCGATTCACGGCATGAAGAATAGCCTCCCCTCCTCCAGATACCCCAACACCAAACTGTAGATCATTCAAGTAACCATCCAAAGAATTGCCAATCATAGAAGCACTAACCTTGGAAACTAAACGCCTCCAAACGGTCCCCACAGCAATAGGACGGATGCCACCTCCCGGCTTAACCAATGGTGTGAGAGGAGCACTAGCAATGTACTCACCCAATGCCCTCGGGCATTTACCATCAAGAAAAAGATTAACCACTTGGGTGATAGACGCGATCAACTCATCAGAAATAGCCACAGCAGCCCCCACTCAAACAATCCAAAAGGTGTTGGGCACGCAAACCATCCCGACCGCAAGACGTACCACGAGGGAAACTTTTAATCCTATCAAGAACCATAGCAGGAGATGCAACGAGGTGATGATGATCAATAGGTATATGTGGCAAATGGGGAGCAGGTTTGAAAGGGTGCTTATCCTTTAATTCTTTAATAGTAGCATCATTATAAGGAGCAACACCAGAAGAAGAAAGAACTCTTACAGCCGCGATAATGACCATCACAAATCTTCCTCTTACATCGCTTGACATGGCTCATCCAAGTCCAAGTTTTCTCATCAATATTAGACCATGATGGGGAGGGTTCAACTAAAAGCTCTCTCACAAGTCGCGAACTACCACCGGCATACCCCAAGATCGAATGGCATTAGCAATATACTCTTCTGGCGTTGGCGCTTAATAGCAGACCTACACTCGAGATTACTCCTCGGGCAAAAGGTTTTAAGGAGACAAAGAGACAAGATTAACAAACTAACCCAACAAGAAATGTCATCAAGCTTGCAGATCACCTTATCAAGAGCTCCTTTCAACACCCGAGAGAACCCCAAGCGACACTTGGGAGGGATAGATTTGACAGTGCGCAACCCCTTAGAAAGCAAAGTGTCAAATAGAGGCAAATCAAAACCAGCATGCTCGTCTAACACCAAATCTTCAACATGGGCAATTTGAACAGAAGAAGGAACATGCGGTTTGGTGAGATCATACAACTAAAACCTAACAACACCATCACCACAATCAGGTGGTAGCACAAAATCAGAACCATTGCCATGCCGACACTTAGATCGAAGAGTATGCGTCTTAAAACAAACCCCGCACAACCAAATACCCATGCGTTTAAACGTAACCTCAGCCGCCTCGAAAACAACAAGACTAGTAGCCAGAGAATGTTTTGTGATAGCTAGCGCATCCCCATTGAAATGATCGATCACGAAGATGAGTAATCAACGAGGTTTTGGTAAGCCCGTTTCCACTACCATTGTGACAACCACTAAGACTTACAAAAGGGCAATGAAATCTCACAACCTTCATATCAAGCCACCACAACACCACAAGAAAAACAACGCTGCTGTAAATAAAGAATAACACCAATCGAAATATGTAGGGTCACAAGAAAGAACCCTAAAAACCGTTCAAAACAAATAATTGCAAAACCCAAAAAAAAAATTAAGCAAATCGAATAAGATATTCATAAACTGATGATGACACAAGATTCAACATTGTTGAATTAATGTTGCGAATATGTTGAATTAACGAACATAATGGTGATTGGATGAAAGGCAAGCCGACCGACCATGATCCCACACACGCACACTTTTATTGGATTGATATTATAATATAAAATGAAACACACGCACACCTTTGGTTGAATTAATGAAAGGAATCAACATATCTTGATTGTTATTATTATAGGAATTCCAATGAATCAAACCTTTGTTATTGATTTGACGAGATGATCGATCGGCCATAATCGCCCACACACACACACCTTGTTATTATTATTATTATTATTATTATTATTATTATTATTATTATTATTATTATTATTATTATTATTATTATTATTATTATTATTATTATTATTATTATTATTATTATTATTATTATTATTATTATTATTATTATTATTATTATTATTATTATTATTATTATTAAGTTAACTATTATTCACACGGCCCAAACACAACGCCAATTAGCGAAGGGTAACAAAGACAAACCAATTACATCAACTCGAACTTACACCAATTATCCCAAGACAAACTAGAATTCCCCCTCGGTTCTTAAAACACAAGAAACCGTAACCCATGATATCTAAAATTATCCGTTTGACCACAATGGAACCGTTGTCAAACTTTTTCGTTCTAGCTTTCCCAATGGACCAACATGTAATAAATATAATCTCTTTAATCCTTTCCTTCTCTTCCTATCTTGGACCACCACCTGCATATCAAACAAGTCCATGTCACACCCCAATTTACATTTTTGCGTGGAATGGAATTCTGAGGGATTGTTGTCATAGCATCACAATCACGATTATATTGAGCGACCTAAAGTGTCGTTTGGAAAATACATCGTTTGATTTAATAAAATAATCGAGTTTACAAAGTAGGTCCCAAATGAAAATCAACTTGTGCGGAAATAAGTTTGTTACAATTCAAGCGATGTTTTAAAGTACGTAAAACCCAAGTGAGACACGTCGTCATCGCGACTCCATGATGTGTCCAAATGCATGCCATGAAGTGAATGCCTTAGATACACGAGATAAAACATGCTAAAAGTGTCAACACAAAGGTTGAGTGAGTTCATAGAGTTTGAATTGAAATGTAAAGCCTTTAGAAATCGTTTATGCGGCAAAGGCATTGTGAATCCACTCGGTTCAAGTCCGCCCATACAAAACTTGCAACCTGTGTTTCACAACCCATTGCCAAGATATGTATAGTTTGTGTTCAAGCCCACATCGTCAAATGAATTCACAATAGTACCTAACTCGACGTAGAACAATAGCACTTAATCAATAGCACATAATCAATAGCACCTAACTCAATTTATCGGTAGTCAACTGATTTAGAGCGTTATCTGACGTAGAACCGTAGCATGAAACAAGAACAATTGATATTGTACAACATTCGGTTTAAAACAATAGTGATCATGATAAATTTAGTCTTAAAATCTAAAGTACTTGTGAAAACTAGTTAAGCATGTATCTCCCCAAGCAGTTATGAAAACAAGTAAAAGTAGGGCTCTGAAACTCACTTGGTAAGCAGTGATGACAAGAGTGAGTACAATCGAGGTATAATGTTATCGTCAACGGGACCTATTACGAATGATATGATATGTCATGAGTTGCAATGTAATATTATGCATGCACTTGTATGTTATTTATACCATTTACGGGTTTTAAAATATTACTCGTCGTCGAAAAACACTCTTTGACGTCTTGACCCTTCAAAATGACTTTACATGTTTTACGTCAAAATGTCATCCTACAATGGTTTTATAATGATTTTGGTGAAATTACCATTTTTCGTCGCAAAACAATGTCGTCGGAAAAATCATGAAATCAACAAAAATGGCTCCGGAAAAATAGTCGCAAAAGCGGTGTACGTCGATCGTTGAAACGAACTCGGCGGTTTGGAAAGTTTGCATCGATATCTAGAAGTTTCGATTCGGGAGTTTTCGTCCAAGGTCTCGATCATAAAGATATTAAGGGCTAAAGATAGTGATTTTGCTAATTGTGTGCGAGAAAAAAATGAGTTTCGGCCAAGTTTGAACATCCGTAAATAATTTACTATGACTCCGCTTGACAAACGGCTTTTGTTTTGAAAAATATGGCCGATGAACTTGATTTTACTAGAAGACATTTCGTTCTAAAAGTTTCATAACCTTGTTAAAAGCAGTACCGCAAACATGGTCGTTCTGACTAGTGAAATGCTTGTAGCGTAAAAGTAATATAGATTTTCGAAAAATAATATTTACGGCAACTTTATGAAAACGTGCATATCTTTGTCGTTTTAAATCCGTTTTCTCGTAAAATATGTCCTTAACCCGTATCGAAGTAAACTAAAAATTTTAAAGAAAACGTCGTAATAATTTAACTTTAACGATTTATATATCAAATAAATTTGAAACACTAGGAAAACTAAAAATATAATTTTATGAACTAAATGTAAGTTTAAAAATACCTCGGGATCATTTTTGAAAGTAACGGATTAATTATACAAATAATAACTCACGCGATAAAGATTATTAAACATAAAAATTACGCGTTGAAGGTGAAATGAAATGTCGTGAATGAATTAATGAGATGCACATGATGTCAATGAAATGTAGACTAATCATAGTCCATATGAAATGTGCGTGATGTTATGATCATGAATTAGCCGCTAAACCTTCAAGGTTACGCGAATTTGGAACACGTAAACCAAGTTTACGATAAATGTTGAAATAATGAGACATGAAATGTGTAGAAATGACACAAAGTGCGGGTTGTCACATTCGCCCATCAAAAGGAATTCAGTCCACGAATTCGATTCGCGATAGTCTATCGGTTTAGGGTTTGATGTGGCAAACTTTCCCATTCGAGCAAAACCCTCAAAGGCTTTTTGGTAACGATTTTACTTAATCTCACAACTCATCAAACAAAACTGTCATGAGATTAGGCTAAATCGGTTTAGGTAACAACTTGTTTCTAGTTTGATCTTTGCAACTCATCAAACAAGAGCGTCACAGCGGATCAAGCTGAAACAAGTGGTTTGAAGAAAATCTTTTGAAAATTTGGCTCGATTACGAATTGCTTACTCATATAAGACTACTACTCCTTCATTGCATGATTCTTCTGAATTAGACATAGGTGATCGGGCTATGTATAATTTAGGAGTAACTATGCAATGCTTGGACTAATCGACTCATATGTTTGTTTGGTGTTGAGTCAATGATGTTAAAATTGTGATGAACATCGAGGAGAGAAGACATGGAGAAGTGTCGTTAAAATGATAGTTAAAGTAAAAGAATTAAAATCCTTGTAAATGATAACAAATCGGAAAGAAAATAAAGTACGATGAGCGAGAATATTTTACAACAGTGGTTTATCAAGCAAATACACCTTAGGTTATAAAGATTAAGATGCGATGGAATACATAAACTTAGTACAACATAGTACATAAGGAGAAATAAGATTGTTAGTTTCGAACTTCTTGGTCTTCAGCGTCGTTGATACCTTGTGAGCTCCTCCTCCTCCTTCTAACATATATACATTCCATGAGCACCTTCAACTTGTTGACCTTGGTTTTGAGGACATTGGTTCGATAGTGTCCTTGTTCCCCATCCGAAACACGTAACTACGGCTTTGCCCTTACGATCCTTAGCAAGGTGTCCTACTTTGTGACAACTAAAGCATATACCATGGACCATTATGATGTAGCGTGCATTGGTGGCATCGCGGTAAGTTTCTGCATAAGCTCTTCCCTTGTTGGTGCGACAACATAGACCACAGGCGACTTCTTGTCTTCTATTCTCATTGTTGATGATGGTTAGTGTTGCGGTTTTGGTTGTTGTTGTTATAACCTCCTTGGTCGTCTTCCCATTTTCTTTTGTTGTGGTTGATTTGGTTATAAATCGTTGTTGTTGTTGTTTTGGTTATTGTAGTAGTTGGTGCGGTTGTTGGGGTTGTTGTTGTTTTGGTTGGTGTTGGGGTGCTTACCTCTCTTCACCACTTGTGCCATCAACCACGAGTCACTCGAATAGCTTCCTCGATTGTTTGTGGATCAAATGAAGTCACATCTCCTTGTATAACCTCGGAAGTCCCAGATAAAGCCTCTAGCAACTTCTCGTTATCGAAACCATGGGCGGGCATAGCGGCTAATTCTTGAAATCTCCGAATGTAAGTGTCAATATCATAGCCAATAGTTACTAATTCATAGAACTCCGTCTCCAACTTTTGATTTCCGTTCGAGGACAAAACTTCTTAGTCGCTAAGCCCTTAAATTGCTCCCAAGTAAGCTTGAAAGCATTCTCCATTCCAATCGGTTGGCGTATGAATTCCACCATGACAACGCTCCATCGAGTAAAGTACTTGTAGCATATTTGACCTTACTATCATCCGGACGGTTACAAAGCAAAAACACGACTCAACTTTTCAAACCATCGCACCATGGTATGTAGCTCCTCGGTACCTCGAAACTTAGTGGGTTCACCACTTTTGAAATCCTTGTGAAACGACTCTTAACTCGGATCCTCCTGCATTTCCAGATGGCGGCGAAGAAGTCTTGCGGCTCTGAAGTGATCATGACCTCGGCGGCAGCAGCCCACCGCTTCCGTTCAACTCTTAAAGCATTAGCAATGCTATCATTCACCAACCACGAATTCTTTGCTTGGGTCATTTCATTGTAGCTTTCTTGATTGCCATATCTTCTTCAAAACAAGAGGAAATGTGAGGCGTGGCAAAATCCGATATTAATAATAAGCGCTCAAAGAAATGTGATAAGAAATGATAAATTTGAGGTTATGTTTCAAAATGATCGTCGGGTTCGAAAAGATGGGTTATGAGGTGTTGTAAGTGCTTCAATGTATGATGGTTTAGAGACTTAATGTGTGAATATAGTGTAACTCGACATGTTAGTGGTGAAACAAAGGAGCGAGGCGACTTCGCCTATTTAAAAGTTTATCTCGGCATTAAATGGTTATCGATGATGAATCGGTGATATATATAAAAAAAATTGTGATAAGGAATGACAAGGAATTCTCCACGTTAGAATATGGGGAAAAGATAATGGGATGGGCATTTAAGGGCATCCATGTGACAATCGATGCGAAATGAAAGTGAATAACTCGAAAAATGTACGTAATGACCGCATGTAAAGTGAACATGCACTTGTGATGAAATGATGAAATGCTATGATAATGTAGTTATAGTCTAGGGTCAATGATGCAACCTAGTTCTCTATAATCAAGCTCGATGCCAATCTGTCACACCCCAATTTACATTTTGCGTGAATGGAATTCACGGGATTGATCACATAGCATCACAATCACGATTATATTGAGCGACCTAAAGTGTCGTTTGGAAAATACATCGTTTGATTTAATAAAATAATCAGAGTTTACAAAGTAGGTCCCAAATGAAAATCAACTTGTGCGGAAATAAGTTTGTTACAATTCAAACGATGTTTTAAAGTACGTAAAACCCAAGTGAGACACGTCGTCATCGCGACTCCATGATGTGTCCAAATGCATGCCATGAAGTGAATGCCTTAGATACCTGAGATAAAACATGCTAAAAGTGTCAACACAAAGGTTGAGTGAGTTCATAGAGTTTGAATTGAAATGTAAAGCCTTTAGAAATCGTTTATGCAGCAAAGGCATTGTGAATCCACTCAGTTCCAAGTCCCGCCCATACAAAACTTGCAACCTGTGTGTTCACAACCCATTGCCAAGATATGTATAGTTTGTGTTCAAGCCCACATCGTCAAATGAATTCACAATAGTACCTAACTCGACGTAGAACAATAGCACTTAATCAATAGCACATAATCAATAGCACCTAACTCAATTTATCAGTAGTCAACTGATTTAGAACGTTATACGACGTAGAACCGTAGCACGCAAACAAGAACAATTGATATTGTACAACATTCGGTTTTAAAACAATAGTGATCATGATAGAATTTCGTCTTAAAATCTAAAGTACTTGTGAAAACTAGTTAAGCATGTATCTCCCCCAAAACAGTTATGAAAACAAGTAAAAGTAGGGGCTACGAAACTCACTTGTAAACAGTGATGACAAGAGTGAGTACAACGAGGTATAATGTTATCGTCAACGGGACCTATTACGAATGATATGATATGTCATGAGTTGCAATGTAATGTTATGCATGCACCGTATGTTATTTATACCATTTACGGGTTTTAAAAATATTACTCGTCGTGAAAAACACTCTTTTGACGTCTTGACCCTTCAAAAATGACTTTACATGTTTTACGTCAAAATGTCATCCTACAATGGTTTTATAATGATTTTTGGTGAAATTACCATTTTTCGTCGCAAAACAATGTCGTCGGAAAATCATGAAATCAACAAAATGGCTCCGGAAAAATAGTCGCAAAAGCGGTGTCGTCGATCGTTAGAGAACGAACTCGACGGTTTTGGAAAGTTTGCATCGATATCTAGAAGTTTCGATTCGAGAGTTTTCGTCCAAAGGTCTCGATCATAAAGATATTAAGGGCTAAAGATAGTGATTTTGCTAATTGTGTGCGAGAAAAAATGAGTTTCGGCCAAGTTTGAACATCCGTAAATAATTTACTATGACTCCGCTTGACAAGCGGCTTTTGTTTTGAAAATATGGCCGATGAACTTGATTTTACTAGAAGACATTTCGTTCTAAAAGTTTCATAACCTTGTTAAAACAAACAAGAAAACATGGTCGTTACGACTAGTGAAATGCTTGTAACGTAAAAGTAATATAGATTTTCGAGAAAATAATATTTACGGCAACTTTATGAAAACGTGCATATCTTTGTCGTTTTAAATCCGTTTTCTCGTAAAATATGTCCTTAGCCCGTATCAAGTAAACTAAAAATTTTAAGAAAGCGTCGTAATAATTTAACTTTAACGATTTATATATCAAATAAATTTGAAACACTAGGAAAACTAAAATATAATTTTTATGAACTAAATGTAAGTTTAAAAATACCTCGGGATCATTTTTGAAAGTAACGGATTAATTATACAAATAATAACTCACGCGATAAAGATTATTAAACATAAAAATTACGCGTTGAAGGTGAAATGAAATGTCGTGAATGAATTAATGAGATGCACATGATGTCAATGAAATGTAGACTAATCATAGTCCATATGAAATGTACGTGATGTTATGATCATGAATTCGCCGCTAAACCTTCAAGGTTACGCGAATTTGGAACACGTAAACCAAGTTTACGATAAATGTTGAAATAATGAGACATGAAATGTGTCGAGAAATGACCTGAAAGTACGGGTTGTCACATCCAGCACCGAAAACATGAATAAAGGGGGGGACTTGATCAAACACCCAACTTTATACCAAATTTCATTTGTCACTTCGCAAGAACAAAACAAATGATCCGCAGTCTCTTCCTCTTGGCCACACAGTTCACACAACATAGAACCGAAGAAACAATTCCTTTATCTAAGGGCCAAACTCGTGGGGATTCTATTTAACGTAACCCTCCACATGAAGATATTACATTTCTTCGAAATCCACTTCGACCACTTAAACGTGAAACTGTTGCTATTATCGTAGCGCCCAAGAAGGAATTCTTTGACCCCTTTAACACAAAAGATTTTGTGATTCCTTCCTATCCATTCCCACTTGTCGACACAATCCCTTATACTCTTCCCTTCCATCTCCTTACTAAAGTTAACAAGCTCCATATCTTCTTCTGTAGTAAGACTACCAACACCATTAAGCACAAAGCGACCCATCTCGCTCTGAGACACATCATTCACCCATGTTACTGCATTTTTATCCCACTCCTTTTTTAACAAGCCTGGGTACTTATCCTTGAACGCCATAACAAGCCTGGGTACTTATCCTTGAACGCCTCCTTCAATTTAGATCCTTCTCTTATTTCTAAATTCTTTATTTTTATATTTAAAGTTAAAACATCTAGAATATTTTTATCAAATAAAGATACAGTATAATTTGGATAACAATTAAAATATATAGGACCATTACATATATTAGATTCAGCAAGAGCTAATAAAGATTGTTTAAAATTTATTAATCTAGCATCTCTTAAGACAATACAAATAGGAGCATCAATTTCTAGTCTAGTCATAGGTTTTATAGCTATTTGTACTAATCCAACATGTAAAAATTTATAATTCTTTCTATGTTCTCTAATAGAGTATTCAGAAAATAATTTTATACTTTGAGAGTTCTATAATAAAGGCAAAGTTTTTTCAGTAGTTTTAATAGAATAACTTTGAAACCATTCAAAAGATCCAATTTTATATATAGTTTTAACATCTAATCTAGGTATACTCCAATTTTGTAAAATGTTTTCTACATTAGCTATGTTAACTTCTAAAGAATTAGAACGATCATTATCATCTTCAGCATCAGAAGATGAACCATATTTCCGATTTAGTAATACTCTTGATAATTTATTCATAATGAATGAATTTTGTTTCTATTTTGTTAAATTTCTATGAGCTAAATATTATATTAACTGAATATATGTGTCTCCGGGAAAACCCCCATGTCATCGTGGTACGGCCGTCTTACAACACTGCGACTAATTCCAACCGATCGACCGACAGGGCTTACCAACGCAGGCATATAATTCATTTAATATATTATTTATTCTTTTAGATTTAACATAATCTAAACAAAAAAGATTCATAATTTATAAATAATCAAATCTATTACGTCTTTGGAAAAACATGGCTCGATACCAATTGCTGACAGGATCGATGCTAATCTAAAAATATTTAATTTAGATAGAAGATGATTGAATATATGAGACTAATTCTAAAATCATTTCAAATATATATAAAATTGCTAAGAAATTATATAATAAAATAATTTCAAAAATAATCAAAATTTTTGACATAGTCGAGGAATTATAGAATAATACCTTTTATTAAATCTTGATCAATAGAAAGAGAATTACAGGACTCAGACTGAACAATAGGTACTGGAGAGATACAAATTTGACAATCTAAAGATTTTGAACATTGGGTAGTTGATAATATGACTGAGGGTTTTTTCTTCATATATTGAACTCTGCTTAAAAACGAGAATGGAGTCTTCTTTTATAGCTGAAATCTTTGGTAAATCTTCTATAGGAAACTGGCAACTGGCGGTAAACATTTTTTGAGATGAGTTGTCTTCAATTATAGCTTCTTGAATTATATCCGTTCCTTTTCTTCAATTATTGCTACTTTTCTTTTGTCTTTTCTTCTTTACCTTTTTCTTTGTCGGCCATCAACCTTTTAATTATTGATTCTAAGCTTATCATCTAGAATATAGAATAATACTTTTACATTTTTAATACAATATTTAATTTAGATCAAAATCTTCATATGGGTCTTGAGAATCTTGGAAAATATCTTCACTTGATGTAGGAGACCTCTTGATTTCATCAATAATCTTTTGTATTTCTTGTGGAGATGAACATTTTTGAATTCTTTTTATTGTCTCTGCATCTGTTGTATTTGAACTTGAACTTGGACTATAAGGGCTATGAGAACTTTTTGAAATACTTTCATAGTATAGAGTAATTGCTTTAACATCGGCTTGTTCTTCATTGATCTTCTTCCACCATTTAACACTGAATTGTCTGTATAGCAAGGGTGGAGATGTACCTTCCGCTTCTTGTTTTTTATAGGTAAAAGATAAAATCCATGGTATTTGAAATAACGCTAAAAATTGTAATGTATACTCACAAGGAGGAGCACTTTCTTGACTAAAAATCTTTTTATATTTGTTAAAACCTAAGAGAACACTTTTCGGGAAAATTTCAGGAATACTTCCCATAATATTAAACCATTTAATAAACCATCTTGGATATTTATTGGAAAATTCTTGAGCAAAATGGAAAAACCAAGAGTGTTTATGACCTCTTAATAGAAAAGCTTTAAACCTGCCTTATTGATAATCATAATAGTTATAAACTGGGTAATCAGGAAAACATGATAAGGTTTTGTGGGTAAAAGGTCTGTTACCCCAATCTTTTGGAGATAAAACTTGTTTAATTTTAACTTTGCTAAAACCAATTTGATTTGGTATCTCAATATCGGGATTATGCTTGACTTCAATAAATTCTTGTCAATAAGAAGCGCTTCATAGTATTCTCTTGTTTGATATTCAGATGTATAGAAATGAGAACCTCTGGGATATAGATAATCCATAAGAGATAGAAAATTCTGATTTAATTTTTCTTCTTCGTATGGTTCTAAAATCTTAATCACTTGTTTATTAGGATTTATATGGAATACTGTGTTATCGGAAAATTTTGAAGTATTTGAAACTGATGATGGAGATCTTGGTAGAGGAAAAGTATTTGTTTTCTGATTTATAGGAGAGAGTTGTGCTAAGGCAGAATAAGGTGGTCTAGGTCTAGGTCATAAGACAGAAGAATAGGATGATAATGGAGTCAATCTATTTATAGATGGAAGTTCTTGAGATGGAGATGGGGGAGAAGGAATTCTTGGTCTTGGTAAAATAACTCTTTTGTCTGAATTCATAGTCCCTGTAAGAATTCTCTAGATAAGAAATCTGGTAAAGAATTGTTTTCTCCTCGTATAAATTCGATTTCAAAATCAAAATTACTTAGAATAGCTTGCCATCTAGCGAAAACTTGTTTTGAAATAAGATTTTTAATATCCTTTTCTAAAATATATTTTGCAGATTGACAATCAATTCTTAATAGAAAAGGTTTCATATATAAATCATCTT
Organism: Chrysanthemum lavandulifolium; assembly: GCA_022545495.1. NCBI lineage: Eukaryota > Viridiplantae > Streptophyta > Magnoliopsida > Asterales > Asteraceae > Chrysanthemum > Chrysanthemum lavandulifolium. The sequence continues at coordinate 202,488,551 of CM040243.1, read as the reverse complement.
CAAATTTTTTAATATTTAAAACAATACTTAAAATTTCTTTTCTAACCGTAGAATAGTTTTTCTTTGTATCATTCCAAGAACCTGAAAAATATCTAACTAATTGTTCTGATTTATTATTTTTTAATTTCTGTTTTAATATACCTCCATATCCTAACTCACTAGCATCTGTTTCTACTATAAGACTGGCTTCTGGGTGTGGTATGTTTAAGCATAGTAAATATTTAAATTTTTCTTTAATATGCCTAACAATATTAGTATGTTCTTCAGTCCATGGTTTAGGATTCTTTTTCAATCTGTTATATAGAGGTTTACATATTATTCCTAAATCTTTAAAGAAATCATGAATATAATTTAGACATCCTAGAAATCTTTGTAATTGTTTTTATCTTTAATTTCATCAGGAAATTTGTTAGAAAATTCTAAACTTCTATCTATAGGCTTTATAGTACCTTGAATTATATCATGACCTAAAAATCTTATTTTGTTTGAAATAAGCTTATTTTTGTAGGAGAAACGGCTAAACCATTTTTATATATTATAGTATAAAATATATTTAAATGTTTAAAATGTTGATCTATATCTTTTGAAAATATTAATATATCATCAATATAAACTATAGCAAAATTGCTTATAGGATTTATTATATCATTCAAAACATTTTGAAATTCAGAAGGGGCATTTTTTAATCCATATGGCATAACATTCCATTCATAGTGACCGAATGGTACATTAAAACCTGTTTTATATTTATCTTCTTCAAAAATTTTATTTTCCAGAATCCTGACTTCATATCAAATTTTGAAAATATTTTTGAATCGTATAACCTTTTTAAAAAATCTCTCTTATTGGGTATAGGATACCTAATCCACTCTAACACTTTATTTAATGGTTTATAGTTAATAACTAATCTTGGTACACCTCTTTCTATTTCTGCATTATTCATAACATAAAAGGCAGAACAAAACCATGGAGATTTAGATTTTCTTATAATCTTTTTATTTAATAATTCTGAAATTTCATTTCTACAATGTTTTTCTAATTCTCTGGACATATGTATAGATTTTGACTTAGTAGGAATATCCTTTTCATTAAATTCTTTAATATATGGTAATTTGACAATATGTTGTTTTCTTTTCCAAAAAGCATTAGGTATAGTAGAACAAACATTATTTTTAAAATTTTCATCTAATCTTGTTATCTTAATTTTTATATTAGTATTCTGTAATTGATCTATTATCCTTTTATTTTTTATTTCATCAATTAAGTATTCTACTTGTTTATTTTTTATTTCTAATATATTTACTTCTTTTGTAATAATAGGAGTAGCAAACTCGAATATAATATCCTTTCCTAATACTTTAGTGATTAGTCCTGTTTCGCTAACTGAAAATGGGTATAATTGAGTTATAAAAGGTTGTCCTAGAATGATTTGAGAACTTAGATTTTTAACTAATATAAGATGAGTTTTATAACAATAACCTTCTTTACTTATATGAACATCTGATAATTTATAATTTATTTTTAATCCGTCACCACTGGCACTAGATAATTTGTGTCTAGATTTTTCAAAATATTTTACTGGTATAAGACCTTCCCAGTATACAATTTAAATCGCTCTGAATCAATTAATGCTACTAAGGTTAATTTAAATTCTCCATTTACTACTATGTTTAACTTTGTATACCATCTTTGAGTACTTATTGTTTTTATATGATTTATTTTTGGGTCATTTTCTGATGTTCCTATATCACTATCTTTTTTATTATCTTCTATGTTTTTCATTCTTTGTTTTAATAGAATTATTTCAGATTTTACCTTATTTAATTCTTTTTGTAATTCAGATATAGTTACTGGTTTTATTTCTTGATTAAATCTTTTACATATTTCATCAAAATTGTATGCTTGAATCTTTTCTTCATCATTATTTATTATGTTTTTACCTTTTAATTGTTCTTTTAATCTATCTAAATATGCCTATTTAATATCTTTATCTTCAATTTTATTCATTAATTCTATTAGTATTTTTACTTCTTCACTTTCATCATTTATAGTATTTATTTCTTTAATATCACAAGTGCAATTTCCTATACATTCACAAGCTTCAGAATCACTAGACTCTGAAGTATCATCATCTATAATATTTAAGTCTTCTTCTTCATAGTCAGATATACTAGAATCACTAGTTTCATCATTAATTAATAGCTTCATAATTTGTTTTTTGTATTCATCAGGCATTTTTAATTCATTTATTTTCTTTTTAGTATAACATTTATTAGAAGTATGACCTGGTTTTCCACATTTATAGCATATTATAGTATCTTTTTTATCACTATTATTATAGTGAAATTTTTTTATTCTTTTTATATTTATTTTTTCTTTTTTCATGTGGTTTATCTTCTCTTTTATTTTTATTATATTTTTGTATCTTTATGTTTTATAGTCTCTTTTTATTCATTTAGAACTGCTAGAAGGTAATTTTAATGGTTCATATCCATCTTTCTCACGAAATTTCCTAATTCTTTTCTATTGTTTATACCTTCTTTCTTGATTTTAGCTTTTAGTTTTAAATCTGAACATATAGCTAATCCTTCTTGATTTACATAATTTATAATGTCTCCATAAGTTAACTCTTTATATGGTATATTACCATTATAATCCATACTTAATTTATTTCTTATTCTTTCAGCAAATAATTTTGGTAATCCTGCTATAAATTGTTCTTTCTAGTAGGCTTCTCTACAATCTGGCCTAGTCATTACTTTTGATAAAAACACATCTTTATACCATGTAAAATCTTGTAATTTTCTACACGTTAAGTTGAGTAATATAATAGAGCTTCTTTCTTGATATTGTGATGGGTTACCAACAAAAGTTTTTAATATAGCAAATAATAAGGTATTAACAGCATCTTCTTCTTCAGTTTGTGTTTCTATATTATTTTCTTTTTTAACAACGATTTTTTTAGCATTTAATATATTTTGTCTATCTTCTTCTGATAAATAGCTATCCCACCAACCTTTTAAAGTTCCTGTAAATCCTGAAAGTATAATCGTTATTACTTTTCTTTCATTATTCTTATTATGTATTTTGTATGCGTTTGATGCCATAGTCATTTCTTGTAGTAAGTTTAATATATGATATTCTGTTAATCCATTTATATTTCATTCATAAATAGAAGTACCATCATATTTGGATTGAACTAAAGTATGCCTTTCTTCGTATTGCAAATCAGGTGGAGAAGGTCTAGGATAATAATTTCTTATTTCAGCTCTAGGAGTATATGTATTATTTGATTTATATGGATTATATTTTATTTTATTTATTTCCATATTGTTAAACTGTTGTTCTATTTCAGATATGTTATCATCTGTTATATCTTTTCAATTATATAGATTTTTGGATTTGATATGTAAGATATAACTTTTCACATACACATCAAACCATAACACAAAGTAGCATATAGATGGAATTCTAGAGAGAAAGTTAGAGGTTTAGGGAACTTAGTGAGAGAAAGTGAAAGATATTATTATGAGCTCCAACTCTCTACCTTGGAAGGTAGAGTATTTATAGTCTTACATAACTCGCCACACTTTGGGGCATGGATCGGGCATACGGTGGGTAAAGACCGTCCGTCCTCCACGGTGTTACTTAACTAAATTACTACTTAACTTAAAAGAACTACGACTACGAGCTTTCTAACGATTACATATACTTGAGGTGACCGACTCTTTAATCTGGGAATTTCTAATTCCTAACAATCTCCCCAAGGAGGTCACCTCAATCATGTACCAAAATTACATAGAATACAAATAGATATTACATTAACAATTGATCTTGCATTCTTGATGTAGTCCTTTGCTCCTAAGCTCGTAGTCATTGATTCTTCACATTGCATGTTTGGTTATTCCAAGTGGAGGTCTTTTCTTGATCCACGTGATGATAATTTTGAGCCATCTTTTGAGATCATCGACTATCAACAATCTCGAGACATCCATTGTGGTGTTGTGACTTTGGGACCGACATGCTCACATTACGGATCATGATATCTTCTCATCGAGTAGCGGAAGCTTTAGTTGATTCATGATATTGGCGGCGTGCGAAAGCATGGAGTGAAAATATCGAGTCATTGATGCACTAATCATGATTTCTTTTGAGATGAATGTGTTAAGTGAGCATGCGGCTATGGATTGACCGCTTCATTACGATCATTTGCAAGCGTCGGGCGTACACACATACAACGATTAGCAACAAATCGCACGAAAGTGTCTTTGATCACTTCGTTGAATTGAGTACACGCCCACGGTTCCCGTTGATCGATACAAATCTTGCTGTGATCGGTAGGATTCCTAAGAATCTCCTTGACGGGGTTTCGCGGTGTTCTAGTTGTTCTCAAACCGGAACATCTCAAAGAAGACAACACGGAGTGAGTGAACCGGTAATTTTAAGTCCACCGATTGATGAAAAGAGATTTGAAAAACAATCGTGTATTGCTCAATAGAAATTGTTTTGCAATACAACGAAGGTTTTATTGAAAATCAATTATCAATCATAAAAATACCTTTTGGTTTGAAAAATGAGTACACGTCGATGTGCTAAAGAAAAGAGTTTTTAAGCACAAAGACCGGTTTTCAAAGGTATCCGTCAATCCATAACTGAACCGGGATTGATTCAAGAGATTGAATCGCCCCATTGTTTACATTCGGTTGTCACATGGTTGATCTATATAATAGATCTCACATGCCACCTACCGAGAGCTTGTTTGATGTTGGCTCGAAGGCTTTCCATCTTCATTGTGAATATGTAAACACATCACTCGGATGTTACGGCAATACCACAAGGATAATCGTGGGACTCAAGATATAATCTCTCTTTCCACATTGTGTGAAGCAGAGAGTCTTCATTGAAAGTGTCCTAATGAGATTTATTGATGATCTCGTGGCTCTAGACTCAATTTGTGCATATTTGGATCCTATAACGGAGACTAGGGAGAGGTCTCCTTCTTCAATATCAACCATCTCTAAGAGAAAGTCGATAGATAATGTCGGTTCCCGTGAGAATGAAACAAGCCCTTTTAAGAGGAACTTGAGTGGTTTGGAAAGTTGAAGTGCGGTCGTCCTTTGGGTCCATGACGTCTTGTCTTCAATACCGATGTTACCATCGGTAGCATATGAATTGAACCGGTTTACGCCCTAAGGTTGAATAAATGGAGGGCTATTTGTTTTCACCCTTTTCTCATTCAATTCTTTTAATTCTTCAACCCCTTGATTGCTTACGAGACTTCATAGCTAGAACCTTGTTGGGTTTATTCCGATACTAGCTCGGTCTTAGTCCGCACTCTTCCCATATCTCATTTTCTCCTTTTATCATCATACCTAAGGACTTCTACACTAACTAGTGGATTGTCCTGGGTAGATCCCTCCGATTACGGCGGATCATGGGAACCAATACCTAACCTTATCATCCTTATATCACCGTACATAAAGTAAAGTTGGTAGGTCAATTTGGTATTGTTCATCGCCATTGGATCCAATTGAAAACCATTTGAAAATCAATTCGGATACTTGTGATATATTATCAAAGCTTTTTGTACTGAATTGTTTTGATATTTTAAACGAGAACTCCCCTCAACATGTGCATCAAGTATTTGAAAATGTTTTGCACACGGAGGCAAGAGAAAGAATTAACTTCTTTTGATTACCATTTTCTAAAGATATCAACATCACTTCCTCAACGGATCAAGTAGGTATAGCATTTCGGGAAGGATGAGGTTTCCATGAATTTGCTCCCCTCAATATGTGCCTCGAGGTTTGAAAAGAGTTTTGCACATACTAGAGGAACACGCACATTAGGATGAATGATCACGTTTCAAATCAAAGGTTTAAGATAGATGCTCCCCTCAACATGTGCATTGAAAATTTGAAATCGTTTGTCACATGTGGGCGGGGATAGCATGTACATCCGTTTATAACCATTTACCTAATTATCGGTTTAAATCTAATTTAAATCACACATTCTCCCCGATCACAATTATCAAATCATTTGAGATTTGTGATCTCGTATAGATTAAATTGATTTTGAAAGCTTTTAAGGAGAATTGTGACTTGATTGTGAAAGTGTTTGAAGCGATAAGGATCGGATTTTAAGACTTTAAACTCCATTTATAAAACATGCATGTATATCTTTTGAAAACAATTTAATGCCAAATAACTTTTTAATTTAATTGAAATCATTCTCCCCTCAATCAATGACGTAGGTTGTTGATTGAGAGATAAGATTTGACAAATAAGTCACGATGATTATCAAAAATAGAGATTGAGTTATTTTTCAAAGCATTTAGTTTTCAATGAGATAGGAGTTTATAGAATCGAGCATAGGATTTGAAAACATGGTAAAACATGGCTCTGTTCTTTCTTTAAAACCGGGTTATTGCACGAAAATGACAATAAACCATTTCTCTTTCTCCCAAAAATATTTTTTTTTTTTTTTTTTTTTTTTTTTTTTTTTTTTTTTTTAAAATTGAACAACATCTAAAGTCCGTGTCATTCTTTGAATGACACACAAACAAATAGATATTATCGAACCGGAAGAAACATGACAAAATGACAATATTTTTGAAGAATTTTGAATTTTTCAAATTTTATGGATTTTGAAAGTTTTATATTTTTCTATTTGATTTTTGAAGGTTTTATAATTTTGTATTTTGTTTTTCAAATATATATGTACAAGAGATAGATGAAGAAAGACCTTTACTCCTCGTCTTCCTCACGAAGGCGTTTGAGAGTTCGGTTGAAGGCTTTTCAAACCAAGTCGTGGAAGAATAAACTCAAAACGTTCTCTTGGAAGAGCTTTGGTGAAGATGTCGCTAGCGATATTCGGACCTCACAAAATATAGTTCCACCACACCTTTTCCACTTGTTCCTGATGAAATGATGTCGAATGTCGATATGCTTTGCTCTTGAGTGTTGAGCGTTGTTGCATGAGAGAGCAATAGCACTTTATTATCACGATGCAGAGGGATTTTGTTGAATTCAAAGCCATAGTCGGATAATTGAGATCTCATCCATAAGATTTGAGCACAACAAGATGACATGGCTATGTATTCAACCTCTGTAGAGGAAATAGAAGTACTCATTTGCTTCTTTGAAGACCGACTCACAAGCTTATCACCCAAAAGCGAGCACCTCGGGCGTGCTTGACGTGTATCTTGACAACTGCATGATCGGCATCTGCATAGGCCGTTAGTGACATACCGGTGTCCTTGGTACCATAGTCCCATATTGATGGTTCCTTGGAGATACCGAAAGACCCGTTTAAGCGCTTCAAGGTGCTTTTAGTAGGCTTAGCACGGTATCTAGCACACATGCACACGAGAGAACAAAATGTCGGGTCTACTAGCGATGAGATACATCGGGATCCAATCATACTCCTATATTTCGTTTGGTCAATCATGATCCACGAGAGGTCCTCATCTAGTTTGGTTCGGTCAATCATGGGGGTGTCAACGGTCACTTGAATCAAATCAAATTTCTTTAAAATCTCATTGCATATTTAGATTGATTTATGAAAATGCCTCGGGACTTTGAAAATTTGTAATCCCAAGAAAAATGACATTTGTCCCATCATTGACATTTGAAACTTTGAACTCATTTCATTTGAAAAGCGATCACATTCCATTGGGTCGGTCGAGGCAAAATAATATCATCAACATAAATTTGAACATGAATCAAATGTTTGCACGACTTCACGGTGAACAATGTAGGATCAATGCTCCTTTGATGAATCCGGTTGATAGAAGAAACTTTGATAGTGTATCATACCATGCCCTTGGAGCTTGCTTTAAACCGTAAAGAGCCTTCTTCAAGCGATAAGCGTGAGTAGGATGCTCTTGATTCACAAATCCTTGGGTTGGTGGCGTGAGCGACTTCTTTAAGATCTCCGTTTAGAAATGCCGTCTTTACATCCATCGATAAACTACCATGTTCTTACTAGCGGCATTAGCGAAAGATTACGATTGCCTCGATTCGAGCAAGCTGGAGCAAAAGATTCTTCAAAGTCTATACCCTCCTCTTGGCGATATCCTTTAGCAACTAATCGAGCCTTGTTCTTCAACACATCACCATGCTCATCAAGTTTTACTTTGAAGATCCATTTTAGAGCTATAATCATAGCACGATCTGGAGCGGTACTAACTCCCATACATCAAGGCGATCAAACTCATGAATTTCATCTTGCATAGCATTGAACCGACTATCTTCATTCATAGCGGTTTAACATCTTTTGGTTCGATCTTAGATAGTACGGAGTTGAAGAAGCACCATAAGGCATCGGTTGCGAGTTGCTTCGGGTTGATCTGAGACGAGAGGATTTCCAATGATGTTGTCTAATGGATGATCGTGAGTCCATTTTACGAGGTGTTCATGTGGCATTTGTTGAGGCGAGGTAGGCGAGTCGATGTCTCTGAAGAAGATGGTTCGATGATGATTCGGGAGTAGCAAATATGTTTTCAAATGGAGCATCTTGAGAGTAGCAAAGGGATTAACTTCATCATTGATGCGAAACATTTCCATGATGTACATTTGAAGAATGATGATTTGTTGATGAGGCGAAGGATCGTGACGGTGCTTCTTGACTTAAAGATATTGAGGCGATGGATTGACTTCATTCAACGGAATATGAGCATCCTCTGTTGTAGGGATCGACACCTCATTAGTAGTAGACTCATACAGTTCATCAAACATTGGATCAAACAATTTCTTTACATCATCTTGGATGGAGGTACATATGGCGTTTCTTGAGAGGAGTTTGGAACAAGGGATGAACCAATAGGAATTGTTTTGAAGTGCGGGTCTGGTGGAGTGTCCGAGGAGCCATTTGACCGGTCGACTCATCAAGCGTAACGTGAATTGTTTCCATGATATTTCGGGTTCTTTTGTTGTAGATTCGGTATCCCTTTTGTTTGGTGCATATCCTACAAATACTCCAATGTCGACTTTAGCTCTAAGTTTGCCCAAGTCTTGACCCTCATTAGTTGGATAGCACAAGGCACCAAACACACGAAGGAAAGATAGATTAGGTTTCTGTTGTGGACAAGTTCATATGGAGTTTTTCCATGAATGGTGTGAATCGAGGGAGCGATTTTGTGTGTAACATGCGGTGGCAATTGCTTGACCCGGAGAAACATTGGAACCTTTGAGTAGATCGGCATTGTTCTAGCGGCTTCAACAAAAGTGCGATTTAGTCTTTCAACTACACCGTTACATTGAGGGGTTCGTGGAACACTTCTTTGATGGTGATTCCAATGCTTTCATAGAATTCACTAAGTTGTTTGTTGACAAACTCGGTTCCATTATGCATTACGATAATTACGGCGGTTTTATTTAGTCTAACTGCAATTGTTTGATGAGTTTGATGATGATATCGGGAGTTTCATCCTTTGTCCTTAAGAACTTGACCGGTGAATCTAGAATAATCATCAACCACAACTAACACATATTTCTTCCCAAAGATATTACGCACCTCATTGGTCCACATAAATCCATATGAATCATATGAAGAACTTACGTGACGAGTTAGTAGGTTTGGGTTTATGGGCATACTTCTTGCTTTTTCCCAATTGGCATCTTGAACAAAGATGATCCTTTTCATACTTTAGTCTAGGTAAACCTACAACTAAGTCCTTTACGGAAAGATCGTTGATGGTGCGAAGTTCAAGTGATTGAGGCGACGATGCCATAACCATGACTTTGTTTTGAAGCCTTTGATAACAAGCAGTTGGTGAAGCTCTCATCATGTCATCGATAGAGATAGTGTAAAGGTTTGAGCCACGAGTTCCTTTCAGCAGTTCCTTACCATTAAGATCTCTAACAAAGCGGTATGTTTTACGAAGGCTACTTCTAGATCGAGAATCACGAAATTGACCAGCGAGAGAGCAGTTATGACCTAAACCTTCCACATAATACACTCGGAGATGACACTATCACCAACAACATAATCTCCATAACCCATAATAGCACCGAAATGATCATTACCAAATCTAACGATCCGATGAATTTGCTCACGAAGTTCATGAGCCGTGACCGGTCTCGGTCATATGCTTGGAGCGACTGAGTCCGGTACCACGAGCGATTTGAGCGATCTGCGGTTGAACACGAGACAAGAATGGATAAGCGGATAATTGGGATCCCCATGCAAGAATGGGTTCCATTTGGTTAGTAACAGCAGTTGGAACACCCGCATCGAAATAGAAGCATTCATATCGAGACGGTGAGGTAATGGAATCATTGTGAGTAGATGCAATACTAGTGTACGTATTAGTCTGTTTACGATGTGACCACTTCTTAAGGAATAGTTCTACCGGTGGGCATCCATTTTCTAGTGGGCATTATCGATTGGTCTTATGACCAACGGTATCCAATAAGAACCTATTCTGCTGAATGTTCTTCTGTGGGTTTCCATTGTTTTCTAACTTTCTTTCGCTTTTGCCTTTTAGCCTTTTTAGCATGAATTTTAGCATTAACAATATTAATGGACAATTAACATCATTAGGCAAAACATTGACATCACATCCATGATTAGAAAGCGAATTCAAGCAATCATCGGTACAAGTTTTGCAAATAGTATCGAATTGAATTAATTACGATGCGCTTATGGCTAATACTAGAATCAACACGATTCGTTTTATTCGATTCAAACTTAAGGTTCCTAGATTGTTCTTCTACTTTCTTCCAGTGCACATTCTTAGCTTGAGAGGTCCTATCATTCCTTGTATTGTCTTGAGACTTTGACTGCTCCCTTTAATGTCACCGATTACTCTGTAGAGGAATGGGAACATTAGTTTGTTTTACTACTCTTTGCACCACTGTTTAGATGTCTTTGGGATCTGAACTACATGCAGTGCACTAAGGTTCACTTTCTTAAAGCTAGATGTCTTGAGATTAGTACTCCTAGAAGGCACATTTGAGTTCTCTTTCCTAGCATTGACGGATCTAGAATCGAACTACTCAATGGTACACTCTCCTCTCATTCAAAACATTGGGAATCGAGTGCATATCATATTTGGCCTTAGGCATTGAGCATGGAATCAAAGGGTTAACTCTCTCACCTAATGTCTTTGGGCATATAGTGATCAAACATTCTAAGATTTCTTGAGATCGTTTGGCATATGAGCATGCATGTCCAATTGCATTATCATGAGGTTTCTCTAGCTTATCCTCTTCAACAATCTCACGCAGGCATTCTAAGCAATCCTTAAGGGATGAGAAATATGTTTGAATGGCAAGTTTGTTGTTCCTTAGGTGAGGGGACATATGTCACGAGATAAAGCGATTTATTACGAGTGAACCTTAGATACAACATTCTCCTCATTGATCATTGGCATTTTCCCTTTTACGACTCTTGATTCTCAATTTCCTTTTGCAATGAAGTTATTTGTTCGTTGTTTTTGTTACGAGTGACTTTAATTGATTCAAACAACTCATTGAAATGACGTTTAACCTTTTCATTCTCTTCTAGAAAACTTTCGTTTTCCTTTTGTAAAGCATTTACTAGGTTTTGAAGATGAAACGTTTGAGAATTCGAGAATCTAAAGAAGGAGGCATTTGGGAGCTGTCATATTGTTCGTTTGACCCTTTAATTGAGAGATTTGGGCTTTCAACTTTACGATCGTGTTACCTTGAGCATGAATCATTCATCTCGTTTGTTAATTTGAAAAGCGCATCAAACTCGGAGCATCGAAGATGTCTTGATATTTGAAGTTTTGACATTTTCTTTGAGATGTTGATATTTTAGTTGTAGATTAAAATACTCAACTTCTAGTTTAGAAAAATGTTTAACCAAATTGTCATGATCATCGGTTCAATTTTCTCATTTAGTTTAGAATTAGTTTTTCAAGCTCAATGACACGATCATGGGAGACTTTCGAGGCCGCGAGATAGTTCATGAAATTTGGAAGCATTAATAGAGCAATTTGAAGCGATGAAAAAGACATCTTGAGCAACACATTCGATAATAAGATTCTCATTTAATGTATGCGGTTCTTTCTCTCAATCTCATTATATTTTAGTGCACGCTCATAGTCATTAATTTCAACTATTATTGCATCAAATTCCTTTTCCATTCCCTTAATATCCGTTTCTATCCCTTTTTAAGACTCTCAAAGTGATCCTTTAGAAGTTTAAAGAAAGGCATGACCTCGATTAAATAACATTCTTTCATTTGTTCAAAACCCTTTCTCCTTGATTATACCGATGGGTGTGATCCTTTTCTTGCAAGTTTTCTCAAAATCAACAAATAGTTGAAATATAACGTATTGGCTAATTAATGTCTTGCTTTTAGTGGCAATTGTTCTAGGTACAAGATGCATTGGTGTATTAGGAGGATACACGGTCGCTCTAGGCATTTTCGAAGGGAGGGTTTGTTTCTACAATATTTTCGACTTTACGCTTATCTAAATCCATTTTCGAAGACTTGTTCGGGAGTCAACAATGTCGAGTCTTAAACTTGTTCAAGGAAATCCGGTTTTCCTTCTTGTAGTCATGGGGAGTGATAATTACTTTCTTCTCTTTGCATTTAGGATCATTTAGTTTCTTATTCATCTTCTCCTAGTGACTTCATCTAATTTCTTGTCATCCTCGGTGCACTCAATGCAACTAGGTTTTGTCTAGGTTTAAGAATCTCATTTCCATCATAGATAACACTTTGAGTGCTTTTGCTATCTTTCCATACTCGGGGTTGGGTTTATCTATAATGGGAACACTATGCTTATCGCTTAGAACTCTATGCTTAGTGATCATGTGAGCGATCTGAATGGTGTTTCCTTGCATGTACAACTTGTTTTCAAGTTTGTTTTCAAAGTTTTCAGATTAGAAAAATCTCTCAAGAGCTTTGATTCTTTTGCATTAAATTCTTGCTTAAGCATTTTCACATTTTCTTGAAGTTCTTGTTTTGCTTAGCAGTTTTAGAAAGTTTTTCTTGCAAAGAATTTAATTCTTGTTTCAATACTTCTTCTCTAAAATTACTTTTTCTAATTCTTGTCGTGCTTGGTCATCCATTTCACGCTCACGGTGGTCAACTCAAATTTTGCACGTTGTTCATAAATGGCAACACGTTCCTTATAGGCATTTAGTTCGAAATTATGGAATCATCGGGAGCACATGCGGTGTATTCATCAAAGACATAGTCATTGTTGATGCGAAGATGCATCACTTGGTACAACTTCACTTTCACTTTGTTTCACGTATTGATCGTATGGGACAATATTGATATTACCCATATTTTCAATATTTGATTCAATAGTTTCGATTGGTTGTACTTTGTCATGCATCTGTTGCACATCGACATCATCGTATAGCTTTAATACCTCGAGATGAGTTTGTCCTTGGATGGGCCACTTGTGGTGAAGAAGAGATCTTGGGAGAAACCATTGGAGAGATGCTAGCCATAAAGATTGTGTGTGCGATGGGTCCATCATCTACATCAGTCGTATGCATCACGATCGGCAACTTGAAAGGCGTTCGATGATTATGACCTATCTCTGAATAGGTTGCTCATCCACATCGCATCATAGGTCTTGGCATTACCCTCGGCAAAAACAACAATTCCTCTTCATCCAACGCACACCATTGTCACGAGCTTGTGCGGTAACATCTTATCTCTGAAGTAATCGGCGTGCATGGGCGCTTTGGAGATGTGCGGTTCCTTGCAATGTGTCCTCACCACCACGGTTATAGCATTTGATCGGCTTAGCTTGACCTTGGTTACCATTCCTTCCTCGATTCGATTGCCCATATCCTCTACCAGCACCACCCTTCCCCGATCATCTTGTCTTTCTGAGCTGGTTGCACCACAATCCTTCCATCTTTAACGGTGGCTTGATTATGTGGGTTAGATGCGATTCGAGGTTGTTGTTGGTTTGTGGGAGAGAATTCATGTTTTGACTAATGAGTAGAGCTAGTTGATCAATGATGTTACCAGCGCGTGCATCGACATCGACTTGTTTGAACATAGGATCGGGAATGAGTTTGTGATTACCATTACCCAAGGGTATGACTTGTGATGCTTTGGTTGTGATTCCAATGTTTGAGTAGAAAATTTGTTGAGTCATTAGGCGAACTTGTCTCTCCACGGTTGGTTTTGAACGATTGAGAATCAATTTTTCAAACATAGCATGTCTCTCATTCGAAGGAGGAAGGCATAGAGTTGCTCATAGTTTGTATTCTTGATCCTTTAGTGAGCTTCACAATGTGACAAACTTGTGCCATTCGGGATTCATGTTGTTCACAAACTTTGAGTTGAGTGAATGTTAGGCATAGTCATTCGATGTTCCTCATGTCATTCACTAACTTATGAAATCTCACATAGTACTCATAGACACTCTCATCTGGTTTCATCTTGAAGTGCTCAAATTAATCATAGAGTTGGGATTCTCTGTCTTCCATAGTTAGTTACGAACACGAGAGAAGCATCTTAACATTATCCCAAAGCGCCTTTGCTTGATGTTATGATTGATCGACTTGTAGATGTCTTTAGGAAGACCTTGTAGAACAATGTTTGAAGCCACGATATCGCATCAAATCTCTTTTCTCCTTATCATCAAGCTCATCATACATCTTAGGTCATCCATACCGTAAATAGGAGTACCATCTTCATTAGTATCAAGTATGTCTCTAGTCGTTTCAACTCGATATGGTCCTTCATCAATGGATTTGAGAATATTGACACCATTTTCCTTTCCAAGGCAATACAATCGATTCGTTGAGCCCAAGAGTCGTAGTCGATTACATCAAGCATGGGTGGGCGAGTATCTGAACCATTGCTTGTACATCCTCGACAACGATGGAGATGATAGTAGGGACGTTGGTAGACATGTTAACAGTTATACGGGATTTTATAACTCAATGATTAAACCGGAAATAGATTCTTTCACGGATTTTACTAAATCAAGAGAAACCGTAAACAATCACTCAAGTCGCTAGATGATAAAGCTCTAAGTCGCTAGGAACTAATTAAGCTAGCTAGCAACCAAGTCGCTAGAATCCCAAGTCGCTAACCAGCGACAACGACAAGTCGCTAAGTAGTAACTCGCTACTGAACCAAGTCGCTAACCAAATTTTGGCGACAATTAGCTACTCAGTCGCCAACAATGCAAGTCGCTAAAGAGCAACTCGCTCTGGACCAAATCGCTACCACAAGTCGCTACCCGTGGTGGAGAGTCCACTACTTGTACTTTAAGTCGCTAGATCTAACTCGCTAGATTTAACACTGTAACTCGCTACAATTTTGTGAAGCAAGTCGCTACTGAAGAAAACTTATCCGTGAACTAACTCGCTACCATGAAAACCATATAAACATCACTTTTCAATCCAAAACAATCCAACCAAGATGATTCAAGCTTACCAAATGAAAACCTAAACACTTTTGATGATTCTAAACACAAAAGTACCAACAAAATTCAACCTTTAACACAAAAATCAACCAAATGATGCAAAACCACTAAACCTTTTCAAACTCAAAACCACCTAAAACCACTATAAATCCAAAGATGTGCAAGATATGATCAAACCATGGCTCTTGATACCAATTGTAAGATATTAACTTTTCACATACACATCAAACCATAACACAAAGTAGCATATAGATGGAATTCTAGAGAGAAAGTTAGAGGTTTAGGGAACTTAGTGAGAGAAAGTGAAAGATATTATTATGAGCTCCAACTCTCTACCTTGGAAGGTAGAGAGTATTTATAGTCTTACATAACTTATCGCCACACTTTGGGCATGGATCGGGCATACGGTGGGTAAAGACCGTCCGTCCTCCACGGTGTTACTTAACTAAATTACTACTTAACTTAAAAGAACTACGACTACGAGCTTTCTAACGATTACATATACTTGAGGTGACCGACTCTTTAATCTGGAATTTCTAATTCCTAACATCAAGGAGAACTGGTGAAGAGTGACTAGAAGATCTAACTAAAGACATTAGTGAAAGGTGCCTTAGATGTACATTCGATATGGTTTGTTTGGATGTACAAGATAGATTAGCATTAGATCCAAGGATACTGATATCCTTGATGATGTTGTAAAAAGGAGTTGATCTCCTTTGGGATTAGTCGTTGGTGTAGTGTTGGGTAGTAGTTCCTCCATGTTAATGGAACTCGGTATCTAGCCTAGTACCGGATAAAGGGTAGGCGACATTGTGTTAGGTGTGGTTCACCTTGGAGTGAAAGAACCTGGTGGTTAGCCTAGTACCGGAAAAAGTGTAGGCAACATTGTGAAGGTTTCTGTTAGTGCAAATATTATGATATTTAATCTATACATTCTCATTTGTTTTGTTGATGACAAACATGTAACTAGTAATACCTAACGTAAAATGTGTAAGTTACTTGTAATTATATTTTGTCTCAACATACTCTCAACACCCCTCGACGACTCAAGTCCTTTTATGCTACAACACAGGTCCGTACATGTTTGTTATGTTGCGTTATGATCAAACCCCCAACAAACCATTAAAACATGTTTAGTTAAATAGTTTATGTATAACAACTAGTGTTTACATATTGGGTAAATATATACATAACTAGTATGTATTATAATGGGTAATATAAACGGGTAGAAACTTAAGTATTTGACCCATTGACCAAATACATTGAATGTAGTTAGGTAAAACCCAAAGTCCATGACCCATACCCAATGTCTAGATACATTGTACCTTGGTGGGCACTCAAAACCCATGCATCATATCCATAACCCATGGTATTGACCCATACCCACTTGACTAGATACAATGTACTCATTAGATACATTGAATCTAAAAGAATACCCATGGACCAACCCATAACCCATGACCCATAATCAAAAACCCATGGGTAAAGATCCACTGGATCCCCAAGAGATCGGACGGATCCTCAAAGGAGGATCCGTGGGATCCGGGGAACATGGCTAGTTTTCTTCTATAAATAGAGAGCCATTTCTTCATTGTAAGACACACCTTCACACATAGTTTCTCTCCACCATTTCTAGGATAGTTAGATCATTAGGAAACATGTAAACCACCCTCATCTCATACGATCATAATGCTTCTAACTTTCATTTGTTATAAGCATACTCCCGAAGTGATCCTCCATAACAAGCTTAGAGATCTTGCATCCTTACCTACTGAAGTGATCACCAATCACAAAATACAAGTACAAGAAGATCTTATACAACAAGCTTGGAAACTTGTCATCTTCATTCATAGAAGACTAATTACATCATGCTTTGTGTCCTTGATGTTTAGTTTAGGATTCATATCCATTAGACACATTGTCTTGGATATTGTCTAGTATCATATTCTTGTATCTATGACTAGACTAGATGGTTTATGTGTTTGTGCCATATAACACAATGTTTGTTATTTTGGCCACAAAACATAACGGTGTTATATCATAGAGATGGTTTATGATCGGTTTGTTATGTTGGGCCACAAAACATAACGGTGTCATAGATGTGTCAAAGGCATCAAAGGCATTAGTGAAAGGTGCCTAAGGTGTACATTCGATATGGTATGATTCGATGTACAAGATAGATTAGTATTGGGTCCAAGGATGGTGATATCCTTGATGGTGTTGTAATAAGGAGTGGATCTCCTTAGGATTAGGTGTTGTGTTATGTTGGGTAGTAGTTCCTCCATAGTAATGGAACTAGGTGCTTAGCCTAGTACCTAATAAATGGTAGGCGACGTTGTGTAGGTGTGGTTCACCTTGGTGTGAAAGAACCCGGTGGTTAGCCTAGCACCTTATAAAGGGTAGGCGACGTTGTGTAGGTATGATTCACCTTGGAGTGAAAGAACCCGGTGGTTAGCCTAGTACTGGAAAAAGGGTAGGCGATGTTGTGAAGGCTTCTCCGCCATAAGGAGTTGGTGTAGTGATTACGAACTCTCGAGTAGGTGAATCGAGGAGTGGAGTAGGGCAAGGAAGGGGTCCTTGTAGCCGAACCACTATAAATCCTCATGTTGGTTTGTCTATCCTTTTACTTATCGCCTTACGTTTATTCTTGCATTACATTGTGGTTGATGTCTATGTTTGTGATACATACTTGGTCTTTCATGTAGTCATAAACTATATTTAACACTTTACATATTATGACACGCTTGATCAAAAAAAAGCAACCGGACTAATATTGGTGAAACTTGATTTATAATGAACCATTAATCTTGCGGAATCTTATGTGATATTAAGGGGTTGGCCTTACATGCCGTAATGCGTTAAATGCATCATCGCGTCGAGATTAGAAAATGCAATGGTTTATACTATAATTGATACAAAAGTTTTAAGTTTGAAGCGGAACGTATTCACCCCCTCGTTTTCACAATTGGTATCAGAGCGGGTTGGCTCTAGTTTTTAAAACAAATGGTTTTCAAAACGAGTAAGGTCCTCGTATCAAATTTTTGGTGAAGTCAAGCATAATATGAAAAGTGTTTTGTTGATTTTTTTTCTTTGAAGTTTTGTTGTTAGATATCTTGTTAATCAAGCTTGAATAAAGGTAAAAATGGTTAATATAACTTCACTAAAAAGTCTACAAAGGTTAAACCTTTTGTCGGGTCAAAACGTGCATTTTGTAATTTCATGTCGATCCGCGGATCCTCGGTTACAACGACGAATCCTCAAGCAAGGGATCCGTGGATCCGTGGTACGTAAGACAGCTTTTGTCTGAATTTCAAAAATTCATAACTAATTGACCGTAAGTCGTTAGAAGTCGTGCCATCTATCGTTTTAAAGGTATTTGAGTCTACTTTCATTTAAAATGATTTCATAAACTGATTCAAAACAAAAATTTATAGAATCATTAATTTATAATAGAAAGTCATTTTTCGGTCATAACTTTTGCACAAACTTTTTATCTAATTGGAGAATGATGTTTTCATCTTTGAATAACAATGTGTCCTCTTTTGAAATTAAAGTTTTGATCATATTTATAAAGGAAACTAATCAAGCTTGGTATACATGTTTAACACAAAGCGATGAAAAGAACTTTCGTATGCTATGCTAAATGATAAATTGTTTCCCTTGCGTTACTTGATTATTTGCTTATCTCAAATAGCTTTTGTGCTTGTTTGATTGATTAACATATGTGGTTTCCTTACCTTGCTATTCATTCTCTTGCTTGTCGATTTAGTAATTTTCTACTAATCAATGTACTACTTGAAAGAGTGTTTGGGATAACATCTAGTTGTGTCGAAAATGTTAGTTTTATAAGTTGAAAAATGTTTAAAATATATAAAACACTAAAATGGCTTTTTGATTGAGTTTGTCATGTGTGCAACATAAATGTTTTATGTACCTATATGATTTCTTGATTTCATATTTTCTTGTATCGTTTTATAAAAACAACAAGAATGTACATCGGATCATAACCTACACTTGTGTTGATGATGTACTCTCTCGTTTTCCTTTTCATGATCGCTCTCCGAGCTTCATAGTAGGATTGACAACTTGATTATTTCATCCGATATACTCAAGTAAATTATTTTGCAACGCAAATATAATTGTTCATATCCGAAAGTCCAAACTCGAGCTTTCCAACAACATATGTTGAACTAGCTCATCCAACCATTTTTTTGTTCACCATATGGAAAACTTTTAATTTTTTTGACACCTTCGTCACCTTAGTTGTTTCAAGTATAATATTAATATAAACGAAGCAAAGTAGCATCATTGTTACTCTTCGATAGGCCATTGTACGAATATAAATTTTCCTAACTTGAGAATGAATACTGGAGAACCTATTGCACTAGAAACTCAATTTGACCTAACGGTTGAATTGCTTCCTTGAGAGAAGTTGGGTATGTGGAATCGCCCGTAAAAATGGTCGTGTTTAGCCATAATAGAGCACCGCTAGTAATAGTCTCATATTCATTCTCTAACTTGAGAAATTTATACTCCTATGTTTTCCTAAAGTAAGTTTACAATGGGAATACTTTGCATTGTCTTAGGATTACTAATCAAACAAGTTGTAAAATTAATTTTTTAGTTAATCACAACCACTTGCCTCATCAAGCGATTATCTTGCTTTGATCGAGAAGAGCTACATGACTTCATGGACGAAGCTCATTGTATGCTAATCACCATCCGTAATGACTAGATTGTCCTAAACTAACACCTCACAACTCTTTTGTCTTGAACACCATTATGTGCTCTTTTCTTTCTAGAAACATACCTTGCATGTAATTTTTAGTGTAAATGATTTACTAATCTAGACCGTAAATCTGTTTTGGGCTTCTTGAATAGTGCTTGTTAAGTTTGCTAAACCTTTGTGTCATTTGTGAGCTCGATCTCATTTGATTGCCTATATTTTATCTCTACATGCTCTCCTTGCTTTGCTTAATGTGTATACATGTATACTTGCTGTAGAAATCATTAGTTTCATAATTCAAAACATAGAGCAAAATTCTGCAACTATTCTGTTAAGAAAATCTGACGCCGGATCCCTTAGATGTAACTTGACGAATCCCTCAATTAAAGGATTCGTGGGATCCGGGTGGACAGAAGTTCCTTTTTAGCCTCCTTGCATCAATCCAACATTCTAGACCTTATTGGACTAGGTAAACATGCTACATTAGGATCACTTAAACTTTCCTTAGGCTCAGTTGATCTCACATTCACTCATGGATGATTTAGGATCGCATTCAAAGTATTTTTGATTTATCATTACTTCAAAACTCACAATCTTTCCGCTCCAATGTTTACACATTGTTCCTTTCATCTCAAAACACCTAGTTTGATATTTCTCTCAATTTTAGCAAATTGATTTTAGTCATCCTTACCTCAAAATAGACCAACAACTAGGTTTTAATTTCTTATGATTTTTAAGAAATTCTCCAAATCTCTCTTAAGTCATCATCTAATCTCTAGGATCATTTAACACCATTTGACACTCTCAAATTTCTTAGTGTCATCTTTGATCATCCACTGGTGCTCATAAAGCCCCATTTTCCATAAAAGGCAATCATTAGCTACCATCAATCATTCTCTCTTGATCATTCAAGTCCATCTTCATATAAGACACTTAATAGACTGAGTAACTTAGGATATGTAGATGCTAGACCTTGCTAGAACCCAATCACCTCTTTTTCACCTCATCTGTTAGCCGGATCCCTAGACTTAAGCTAGCCGGATCCCTCTAGTGATGGAACCGTAGGAACCGTGGAACAGTAGGTACATTATCTCTTTAGATAATCATTTCAAATTTCCTTTTTCCACACAAGCACTTGTTCAACACAGTTTCTTATATGTTTATAAATGAGTTGCATTTATATGATTCTTTACGTGTTCTTTCTTTTCGTTTCATGATTCTATGTTAACAATTTATCCATTTGTATAAATGTTTTCCTTTTGTACTGACTCTTTTGGATTCTTGTAGGATGACAATGATCGATTTCATCATCAAGTCAAGTTGTGCTAATTCGCACATTTTTTGTTCCTAATCTTGCATCATCCTAACCATCTTACTCCACTTTTATCACTACTCACAAAGTCATCATGTCAACCACCTATAGTGAGTCATCAACCAAGTCAAAGATTCATCTTGATACCTTTCATCACCTCTACCACAAATTCCATACCTCTAAGTCATAATGATGATTTCTATCATTATCACCGTGTCCAAGGTATAGTTCATGAACTACGTGTTAGAGTATGTCTCATGTTCTACCACATCCTACTTGTGCCAACCACAACCTCAAACCATAAGCTACTTATGTCAACCACATCCTACAAGTGTCTCACTACCACTACAATTCATGGTCGCTCAACCATCCTCCACAAACATCTATGTTGTCAAAATCCAAGTGAATTTTGTAATGAAATGCGTCTCATCCCTAAGCATATTTTTTACCTTGAACAAACCTTACAACCTCTAAACCAACCTTGATGATGCAAGTAGTAGGATTATTCTCTTTTTGACACTAATCCTTTCTTTGTAGGTTCATATATATACACTTTGATGTGTATGGGATTCTCGTCTATTTATGGACGAACTTTTACATTATTTTTTTTGTAGGTTCTTCTTGACGCCCTCGAGCTAGGGGAGCTTCCGTCGAGCATTTATAAAGTGCATCATATGACTTACTCGTCCAAGGACGAATATAATTTTGCACTAACTTTTTGTTTTGTATATTTTCAAAACACACTAGGAGTACTTGACGCTCTCAATAAAGGGGAGTTTTTCGTCAAAGCTAAAACATTGCAAATTTTACAATAATTTCGTCTTAGCCTTCCTAAAATACTTGATGCCTTTAACAAGGGGGAGCAACCGTCAAGGGGGAGCATGCACACATTCATTCTTCAAAATTCCTTTATGTTTCAACAAAAGGGAGATTTCTTTCTCATCATATATTTTTCCTTTTTCTTTTCTTCTTAACACTAACCTTGATGTAGGTTAAGCCTAAAAAATTTGATCCATTCAGCCGTTGGCAATAATGGTTATAATTCAAAGGATCATTCTATTTTTTTGTGTGTGATTCTCTAGGTTCCTCTTAAAGGCGAGATCACCACCTTTTGAAGACGTGCAAGCTCAAGGTCATGAGTTGCTAAGCTTCGTCATTAGTGTTTCGTGTTGAAGGTATTGGCGTGGTGTGCCAATTGAAACAATAAGGTGTTTTTATTTTAACTTCACTAGGGATGATGCAAACTCGCCATTCTTGGGAGAAAGGATACACCCTTTTTATTTCGACAAAAGGGGGAGAAGAGTGTAAACGAAGAAGGTAATGTATAGGAAGTACGGACACAAGTAACTTTGACATTTTACCTATCTATTACGTTTACATATATTTTGTCATCATCAAAAAGGGGGAGATTGTTAGTGCAAATATTACGATATTTAATCTATACATTCTCATTTGTTTTGTTGATGACAAACATGTAACTTGTAATACATAACGTAAAATGTATAAGTTACTTGTAATTATATTTTCTCTCAACATACTCTCAACACCCCTCAACATCTCAAGTCTACAACACAGGTTCGTACATGGTTGTTATGTTGCGTTATGATCAAACCCCCAACAAACCATTAAAACATGTTTAGTTAAATAGTTTATGTATAACAACTAGTGTTTACATATTGGGTAAATATATACATAACTAGTATGTATTATAATGGGTAATATAAATGGGTAGAAACTTAAGTATTTGACCCATTGACCAAATACATTGAATGTAGTTGGGTAAAACCCAAAGTCCATGACCCATACCCAATGTCTAGATACATTGTACCCTTGGTGGGCACTCAAAACCCATGGATCATATCCATAACCTATGGTATTGACCCATACCCATTTGACTAGATACAATGTACTCATTAGATACATTTAATCTAAAAGAATACCCATGGACCAACCCATGACCCATGACCCATAACCAAAAACCCATGGGTAAAGGGATCCCACGGATCCCCAAGAATACATCGGACGGATCCTCGAGGAGGGATCATGGGATCCGGGAACAATCTAGTTTTCTATAAATAGAGAGCCATTTCTTCATTGTAAAACACACCTTCACACATAGTTTCTCTCCACCATTTCTAGGATAGTTAGATCATTAGGAAACATGTAAGACACCCTCATCTCATATGATCATAATGCTTCTAACTTTCATTTGTTGTAAGCATACTCCCGAAGTGATCCTCCATAGCAAGCTTAGAGATCTTGCATCCTTACCTACTGAAGTGATCACCAATCACAAGATACAAGTACATGAAGATCTTATACAACAAGCTTGGGAAACTTGTCATCTTCATTCATAGAAGACTAATTACATCATGCTTTGTGTCCTTGATGTTTAGTTTAGGATTCATATCCATTAGACACATTGTATTGGATATTGTCTAGTATCATATTCTTGTATCTATGACTAGACTAGATGGTTTATGTGTTTGTGCCATAAAACACAAGGTTTGTTATGTTAGGCTACAAAACATAACGGGTATCATAGAGATCGAGTCAAAGGCATTAGTGAAAGGTGCCTAAGGTGTACATTCGATATGGTGTGATTCGATGTACAAGATAGATTAGTATTGGGTCCAAGGATGGTGATATCCTTGATGGTGATGTAATAAGGAGTGGATCTCCTTAGGATTAGGTGTTGTGTTGTGTTGGGTAGTAGTTTCTCCATAGTAATGGAACTAGGTGGTTAGCCTAGTACCTAATAAAGGGTAGGCGACATTGTGTAGGTGTGGTTCACCTTGGTGTGAAAGAACCTGGTGGTTAGCCTAGCACCGTATAAAGGGTAGGCGATGTTGTGTAGGTGTGGTTCACCTTGGAGTGAAAGAACCCGGTGGTTAGCCTAGTACTGGAAAAAGAGTAGGCGACGTTGTGAAGGCTTCTCCGCCATAAGGAGTTGGTGTAGTGATTACGAACTCTCGAGTAGGTGACTCGGGGAGTGGAGTAGGGCAAGGAAGGTGTCCTTGTAGCCAAACCACTATAAATCCTCGTGTTGGTTTGTCTATCCTTTTACTTATCGCCTTACGTTTATTCTTGCATTACATTGTGGTTGATGTCTATGTTTGTGATACATACTTGGTCTTTCATATAGTCATAAACTATATTTAACACTTTACATATTATGACACGCTTGATCAAGAAAAAGAAACCGACTAATAATGGTGAAACTTGATTTATAATGAACCATTAATCTTGCGGAATCTTATATGATATTAAGGGGTTGGCCTTACATGCCGTAATGCGTTAAATGCATCCTCGCGTCGAGATTAGCAAATGCAATGGTTTATACTATAATCGATACAAAAGTTTTAAGTTTGAAACAGAAACGTATTCAACCCCCTCTACATTTTCACAGTTTCTCCACCATAAGGAGTTGGTGTCGTGTAGTGATTAGGAACTCTCAAGTAGGTGACTCGAGGGGTGGAGTAGGGCAAGGAAGGTGTCCTTGTAGCCGAACCACTATAAATACTCACGTTGTAGTTTTGTGCTTCTTACTCTTATCTTTTCATTACATACTTTTATATGCTTGTTTATCAACATCCAACACACACATCTAAATAGATTGACATAAGTCGATCTAAATATTCTAAAAGGAAGTTTTAATTGGTAAAACTATTCAACCCCCCCTTCTAGTTTTCCACAATTGGCATCAGAGCTTCGTTACCAAGTTTCTTGAAGTATATTGTACTTTAAAAACTTGATACGATCCATAGTTAATTGAAAACTACAAAGAAGGTCTTTTATAAAAATAAACACCGTGACTTTTAAAACTCTCATGTTGAATGTTGATTAGATGACAACATTTTTTATTTTTGCACTAATCTTCTTTGTCATGTTGATTAGTTAAAGCTCACATCTATCAAGCCATAGGAATTGCTTGATAATAAGATTACCTTCCCTAAGAAGGTATCTTAAGCATAAAGGAGCTGGAATTGTCTTCTAACATTTGTTGTGTCATTTGTAAAGACATTCCTAAGTGCATTTGAGGTATGACTTTCCACTTATCTCTAAATGATATTAGTTTAATAAATAAGTGTGATTACTTAGGTATTTATTTAAGTAGCTTTCGTATATACACATGTTTTACATATAGCTTCACTAGGAAGCTTTTTCTCACATACGTGTAAAATTTTCGTAAAAAATCGGGGTATATAAAACATGTTTTCTACTTTCACTAATCCAAAAACCACATCCTTTTTATAATAAAACAAAACACAAATTTCAAAAATTCCTCCTTCCCTATAAATACACCATCCGTCGTCCTACTCTATCCGACTTTTTCAAACCTTCCAAATTCAAAAATTACCTCTCATTCAAAACTTCATCTTCCTCCTCATACTCATCTCGTCGAAATCAAAGAAGGTTCACCATCAACATGGTTTACATCACCCTCGTGCTCATTGTTAGTTCACTAGTTTTACAACACAAGCTTACTAGAAATAGATAAAGGTGATTGAACAATAAACCAAACACACACACACGTTAAGAGTAAGACCGGTTATGCGTAGATGTGAGTGAAAGAGAATAAATTGAACAACCAACCCCCAAGTGAGGGTTATTACATAGTATTTATAGGCAAGGAGCTAGGTCAACACTCCCATTCCTTCCCTTTTCCTTATTGGACATGGGCCTAAGCTTATGGGCCTTTTACATAAGCTTGACCTTAAACAAACATAAAGGCCATAATAAGCTACCTATTACATATGAGTAACTAACACTTGAATTAAGGTTTAGGAGTGATTCCAACAATCTCCCCCTCAAGTGTTGGTTATGAGAAACGGTGAAGGCATTGATGTAATAGTAGCTTTGACGCCTTCGACATTCTTCTTTCTTGTGAGAAGAAATGCCTTGATTTGAACAATCTCCCCAGGTGTAGAGATAGTTTTCTTTGAACAGCTATGCTTTGACGTCATCTTTAACTTTGTTCTTTGATCATTGTTCTTTGTGATGAAAGTGATAGTATGTTGTTATGCGCATCATGTTCCGCTTCAGTTCCTTCGCCACAAAGGTGTCTCCACGTCATTCTTCAACATGCTCACACGCCTTTGACGTTTGAATTCAATCTTGATAAAGTTCTTTAAGCCTTTAACTTTGTAGATTCTTTGATTTGATGGAGAATCATTCGATTGTTGTGTTGCTTTTGGATAGAACTTCCATTAGTGATGATGTTGGCGTGAGCATGAGAAGAATCTGACGATCATCCCGCTCCGAGCTTCCATAAGAAGAAAACATTTAAAACGGTTAGTAATAAGCGGATTCCGCACTTACAAGTTTGAACTTGAGAGTCTTAACAAAGATAGTGTGAAAACACAACTCTATTTCTCACAAAGGTCGCTCTGAACTGGAGTCCCACAAGTGAGATAACACGATA
Organism: Chrysanthemum lavandulifolium; assembly: GCA_022545495.1. Lineage (NCBI taxonomy): Eukaryota > Viridiplantae > Streptophyta > Magnoliopsida > Asterales > Asteraceae > Chrysanthemum > Chrysanthemum lavandulifolium. The sequence continues at coordinate 202,461,706 of CM040243.1, read as the reverse complement.
TACCAAGTACACCTCGATTCGGATGAGTCGAGGTACACCAAGCATCACCTCACGATCAGAGACCATTTGAGACACACTAAGCGTAATCCACGGGAGTTACCAAAGTGACTGCTTTCGTGGCGTTTGATGTTGACCATGGCGGAGTTTCCATTCAATCACCGAGGATCACATATGAACCCCTCATAAATGTTCTCGACATTGCTAAGATCCGTAGGACTCGATAACGTACCACCGATGTTCTTATTGTTGAACATCAAGTGATGAAATGTCAAGTGTACCTAAGAGATCTTTGATGAATCTCATGGCTCTAGACTCAATAGTGCGTTTTGGTTTTCCCGAGCGGAGACTAGGAGAGGGTCTCCTTATTCAATACCGCTATCTCTATGAGAAAGTCGATAGATTATGTAGGGTTCCTCATGAGAATGAAACAAGCTTCGTTGAGAGAAACTTGAGTGGCTAAGAAGGTATAGTACATGCGTCCATTGGGTCCATGACGACTTTTAATCTTCAATACCGGCGTCACTAAGTGACAACCAATAGCATATGAATTGAACCCGTGTATCGCCCTAAGTTGAATAATTTGGAGGGCTATTTCTTTTCACCCTTTTCTTTGCATTTCTTTTAATTCTTCAACTCCTTCTTTCTCCGATTCTCATTTTCTCCTTTTTATAATCGTACCTAAGGACTTCTAAGTACTAACTATTTGTGATGTCCTTGGGTAGATCCCTCCACTCAGCGGATCATAGGACGGTTATTCCTAACCTTAGTCACCTTATCACTCTATGACTAACCTATGTTGCCATAAAACCAATTTTCAAGAAAATCTCTCAATGGGTTTGTAAATGAAAACATGTTTGAACCATCGTGAGAGTTTTATCTTTAGCGTAAATACTCCCCCTCCACATGTGCTTTAGAGTTTTGAGGGAAATCAGATCATGTGGGGAAGAACGCGACTTTTGAATTGATCAACTCAAGATAGACACTCCCCGAGACACGGTTACGTTGCATAGTTAAAGAGTTACATTGTCGCTTTTAGGTGACAACTAGCTCTAATAACTACCTTGAAGGTGTAGACAAGCCTCGAAAGGTTGTCATACCGTCGAGTTCATGTCCGCCAAGAGTTTCTCGAATGGTACTTTCTACTTGGACAAGTCCTTTGCGAGACACGCTTACATTACTAGAGAACTAGCTTGAAATTATTACCCATCCCGACAAGTCTTTTCGAGTTACTAACTGCTTAGTACCGTCAATTCAGTAGGTTAAGTCTATTACACAAAGATTCATTTGCATTTACACAACATATTTCTTATGACATAATTTTCTCCCCTAAAAATGGCATATAAAATGTTATTTTGAAAAGTTGAGATTAAATATGACCATTTCGAGTGTTATGGGAAGATGACCACAATGAACAATTTGTGAGCAAAGTTTTAACTCAAGTACTCCCCTCAACAAGTGATATAAACGGTTGAGGTTTTGAAAATCATACGTGAAGTACTTGTCCTTTTGAGCAAAACTTTGAAAATGAAAGGTTTGATAGGTTTTACTCAAAATTATGAAGCTTCGCTCCTTTTATAAGGATTGTGGCACTAAAGCGCACTACGTGGTCCTTTCTTGACAATAACGGGTTGTACAACGTAATGTGTGCACAAGCCATACACATATATAAATCATACATCCAAAGTAATAATGAAAGAAGCGGTTCAAGGAGTACCGTGTAGTCCGGAGATGTCGCCAGAGTGTGAATCGGGCGCTGAAAGCGGTGATGTTAATCTGGGTCGACCACCAACATAGCTTTCAATCTTCGAATCGATCCTTCTATACAACCGCTCATCAATCATCGTGACGATCCGCTTCACATCCCTTCGATCCTGAGAATTCCATCGCTTAGGAGACCCGATATTTTGGTGTATATCCTTCAATCGATAAGCCAATCCGTCCCTAACCATCTTCAAAGTGTGATCTCCAAACTTGTGAAGATCGTTGCACGCCATCAAGCAATGTCTTTGAAGTACACTGCGGTAAACGACTCCAAATGGTTTACTGATGAGTGTAAATTGTGAGAGCTGGTTGATATCGGGAAGATCAAGCTGCGGTGGAGTGAAGTTGACACGGGTCTGATAAGATTCAACTGCCAGCGGAGATCTTCTACACGCTCTTTGATAACTATGCGTCGATGAAGATGAGCACCGACTTGATGAATTCACGTTGTACTTCAAAGGAGAATTGTCTCATACGACCTTGTACTTTGGCAAGGTACATGTCTTCGATGTCGTTGATAGACAAATTCTCAAAGTCGCCTTCGAGAATGCATAATCCCTTTCGCCTTGTCTTTTGACCACAATCTTCTTGAGATACGTGTAGTCCCATTTGGACGAAAGATCAACGTGTTTGATGGCAATGATGTTTTAGTAATCGAACACCATGTTGAGACTTCAACCGCACACGTAGTAGATTCTTCGCGTTCCGCCAATGATGAATCCCATACATTGCATCTCGGTCTTATGCTTCCACTTTGTTGGAGAACAAGTGATTAGCTCTTTCCTCGATAGCTATGCGCTTGAGTATTCGGTCTTTGGAATGGAAGTGTTAAGGATGTAGCGATTTCCTTGAACCATCGCCACCGTGAAGAAGAAATTCCAAGTCTTTGTTGAAGAAATATCTGAATGGGATCCTAGGTCGATCCGGTTGGCGATCGTTGGTAGCGGTTTAGACCCGATCGGTGTAATATGGAGGTTGTCCCGCTTGGTAAAGTCGATGTTTGTTTCGGGTTGAGCCAATCCATGTTATTAGACATAGCTCGAGCAATGTTTTCAAGGTGATATTCGACCTCGATGGCACTTTCTCGAGCTATCTTTCCACAGCTGAAAAGCTTCATTCTTGATTCGCCTCAACTCGGATTTCGCCATCTTCTTTACTTTGAACTTTTCTTGCGAATTTTAGCATGCTCCAAAGCATTACCGCTCACCGATCTTGACCTTCTTCGGTAGGGAGTGGAATTGACAAGTGTAGAAAACCATTCAAATTCCTTTGTTGTATCTTCATCTAGCCAGATACGATGTCGACCTTGGGCGCCTTCTTCTTCTTCTTAGGCCTAGATGAGGATTCCGTTTCGAACTTGTTTGGGAGAGGTGGGTTGTTGTAGGGCTCACGGACTACCTCATCGTCACCACCCGTATACTCAAAGTGATCACCGCTTTACGAGTCTCGTGGTAATTGAAGAATCCGAGGTTTATCAAGGTAGAAGAGGGAGGAGAAGATCTTTGTTGAGCAGGAGTCCGTTGTGGTGGAGGTTGCATCGAGTACCGAATAGATGATGATCCATCGACTTCTTTGTGCGTTTGGGCTCTTTATCCTTATCCCGATCTTTGTCTTCATCATCTCTTGAACGTTTGGGCCTTACAACTTCTACTCGAATGAGGACCCGAGTTGGTATTCCAAGAGAGCTTCAAACAGTTTAGCTTCAGTGAGGCAAACGTTGCAGAGCGTTTGACATTTGGCGCTACTAGCGGTTTACCAATTCATCATCCGAGAAAATTGTAGATTCAACTGGATTGATGCTTAAATTCATCTGAGTTGATTTCATGGCTTGTTTGGCTAGATGCAAGAGATTTGGATATGGTTGTCCGTACACATCTCCTTTGTCGGTTTGGAACAACGTCCATAAGGAACTGGTGAGTGTATCCTTTGATCATATCGTCCATTTTCCTTTGAAGATCATCTTTCATGAGCTTCGACATACTTCCTTTCATCTTGCATCTTGTCGATATCATCATGAATATATCAGATCCGATCATCGAGAAATTCATCTTCCGTAGCATGTCTTTCTTTCGACTTGACCGACAAGATTCCCAATTCTTTTATGAGCATGAGATATCCAAGATCGAGTTGGCTTCTTCAACGATTTGGATGTTGATTTGGTTGATCTTTTAGATGGTGGTGGTGAAGAATGGGATGATGAGTCCGATGAGGAGGAGACATGAGGAGACTCGGGGTCCTTAGGGGTTCAAGTTTCCTCCTTAGACTTAGCCTTGTCATCGCCTTTGTTTCATCGGCAGTATTTCCTCGCCTTTTCTTTTTCGGTTCCTCAAACTCATAATTAATAGAATCCTCCAAAAGTTGTTGTTGTTGCGGAAGAGTGGTGGCACCGCATCCCTTATCGGTCGATTAACCGCATCGGAGATGGTTTAGAGTGGGCGCACCACTTGAACCTCCGTGGCCACCCATTTGATCCTTTGCAAATTCCTTCGCAACATGTTGGATTCTAGTGAATTTGAACTTCTTCCCGTATGAAGTGTCCAGTTGCTCTTCTTCATCATCTCGACTTTCTTCATAAGGCACAAGTACATGGGTCTTCCCTTGCCATGTTCACCTAGAGGACTGGGAGGTTTAGATATTGTTGTAGTTTCATCTTCGCAGCTTCAGTGGAAAGTCTCTTCATCCGATGCAAGACCTCCGAGTCCTCGTCAATTAGCTTTCTCGGTGGTTCAGTGTAGGAATAGGAACATCTTCCCGAGAGGGAACTTTCTTCTTTGGAGCAGGTTTCCTCTTTGGGACATTCCTTTGACTCTCTGCTTCTCGCACTTCCAAGACTTCCTCTTACGGTTCTCCGAGTAGGTGTTCTAGAAGGTTTTCATCGAGATGACCAACTTTGCCTTCTCTTATCGCTACCCGATACCTTTTGTATGTCTCGAGCCTTTTGATTTCATTAGACGTAGGTGATCGGTGTAATACAAAGACCGGTTCTTTGTTGACGATTCCTTGATTCTCGATCGATAGGGTAGGCTCAACAACATATCGTGATTGTCCGGGTCATTGAGCCTCTGTGGAATATCGGGATTAAGTCCAAGTGCTCTCAGATCAACAATTTTGTGTAATCGACATGGGAATCTTTGAGCCAAGTTTCTTGTGAAATGACATCATGTCTTCCCACAACATGCTTCAATTTTGATGTCCTTTTGTTGATTAATGACCGGAAGATTTGTAGTTCCATGAGCTTGGGATGCTCATAGCCACTATTACGACCGAGACCGATTTGGTGATGATGATGTAGAGGGTTCTCCACGGTTGAGGAATGTTCTTAAGCTCCACATGAGAATGCTTAGAGATAATTCTCAAGCTTCATCATAGCCAATATCAATCAAGAATTGTAGAACCGCCCCTCGGTAGGTGTGGCATAGAAGTCGGTTGGCACGATTTACGAATGAGAAGAGCAGCCAGAAGTCCGCATGAGTGATGGTGACTTGTTTGTGATTGATAGTCACAATCATCGTACTTTGACCCTTGATCCTCCGCATTGAATTCCGAATCGTTGAATGTAGATCTCCCAACAAGAGAGCAGAGTGTGAGCATGTTCCGCATTTGATGATTCTTAAGAATATCCACAAAGAATCGTGCAAGAAGATTCTCGAGCATGCGAGGGTATCAAAGTCAACCCTAAGGTTGTTCTTTCCAATCTTTCTTGGATAGCCATTAGGAAGATGTCAAGAATTGTGAGAACTTCGTGCATCCACATTCATTTGAGCAGCCATGTGGTGATCTGAAATAATATTAGCCAAAAGAACCAACATATCGAAAGACATAATGTTAGTCAACAGAAGGTTTTTATTGTCTAATTATTGAATATACAGTGTCAAAGATTGTTACGAGTCCAAAGTCACTTGTTTGATCAATAGTCCAATGTCGTCGTGAAAAGTTTCGTAAGTTAGTTAACTTTAAGTTTTAAAGTTTATGTTATCACTTATTTAATACAACATATTAAACGATTAAGTTTATTAGTGACATTATTGGTTTCGTGACGATATGATTTGTTTATTAACAAGTTTGTATACGTAACAATTCATAATGAAGGTCAATCATGGCTTAGGCGTAGATTTGGCAAAGTTACGCGTAAACAGGAGTGATATATGCGTAGACGAAAGCTTATGCGTAGGATCCTAACTTACGCGTAAGAAATGATACGCGTAGGAAAAGGGGACCTTATGCGTAGGCGTATGAAGACCTTACGCGTAAGGCTTACTCGTAAGAGTAGACCTTATGTGTAGAGCTCATCGCTTACGCATATCCTTCACGTGATACGCGTAGTCCCATTGTAGAACCTTACGCTGTACGCCACGCCGTAAAATTTCTTTACGATAACTTTCTACGCGTAAGGTGATCCTTATGCGTACAGTAACAAAGACCTTGATTCTGAGTTTTAAGCGCAACAAGCCTAAAATAGAATCATCATATCATCAATCTTAACACATATATTTATTTTAAAACAGATTATGGCATGAAAACTTGTTAAACAGTTTACGCGTAGAAGGTCATACGCGTAAGTCAAAACCCTAGAGTTTAAGAATTACGCATATGATTTCTAGCCATAGGAATTGCACCAAAGTTTTTCTAGTAAATCTAAGATGTTATGTGAGTGTTATGACCAAGTTTTAACACCAAATTCGCAGTGAATCAAAAGTACCCAAATGTGAAGAACATTAAACCCTAAAGTTCAATTCTTAATCAGTTAATGTTTCTGGGTAATTTATGGGTTAACATATGACCAATTCATGTTGAAAACAACCTCAAACAACAATCTTTAAGACCAAAGACATTCACATTTGAAAGTACCCAAACCACGATAAACCCTAGTTCTTCAAATTCAAACCATACGTGATTCTCGGTGCGTTTGAGTTGAAAATGGTATCGATGATGTTTAAGAAACATTTTGACACAATTATCTTAACACCAAAACTCACAAACATGATCATGTGTTCTTACGCATATGCTAAGAACACAAAATCAACCATAAACGTAAATTTAACCGTTGGATTTGTTTGAAAATCAAAACCAATGTTTAAAATCATGTTAGAAACATTAATCCACTTACGCTTGATGATCAAAACACGGATTGAAAAAGTGATTCTTAGGCGAGGATTTGTTTGGTTAGAGTAATAAATGTGAAGTGAAAGTGTTAGGTGGGGTGTTTTTATTAAAATGACTTTAAGATTTTGACAGTTTTGGTCCCTCCACCTTTTCCTTTTTCATCCAAAGCCATTTAACTTCCATTTTGGTTACCAAACGAAAGATTTTAAGAAATAAACATGACGACACTCCCCCTCGACTTAAGAAAATAATGAAAGGTTATAAATTTTAGTCCGAGGAGTGTCATTGAACCAGAAAAATTTACCACCATTGATAAAAGAAACAACCGGGATATGATAACATGCAAGTACACTGATGTTTTGAAACAGCTTAAGTGATTATTTTCTCCCTCAACACTTGATCGGAAAAATATCAATTTTGAAATATTAAAGTGTTGACGAAAGAAATGTACTTGCCATGTTGAATGAAAAATAGATTAGAAGAATATTTTTGTTGTTTTATCGTGTTTTATATTTTGTATTTTGTTTTGAAAATTATTTACAAGAGAGATTTTGGTGTTTGATGTGTTTTTAAGACTGCTTAGAGGTCATCCAATTCCTCTTGAGTCAAACACCTCATACCAATCCGTGGACCAACTCATTAAACCTAGCGGGAGGCAAGGCTTTGGTGAGAAGATCGCCAATTGGTATTCTGCACTCACAGGCATAATTCAACTGCACTGCTCCACGTGGTCCTTGATGAAATGATAGCGAAGATCGATGTGCTTTGATTTCGCGTGATGAATCGAGTTGCACGAGATCGCAATGGCACTCCGATTGTCGCAAAGACATCGGATTCATCAAATGCGTAACCATAGTCTTTGAGTTGTGTTCTCATCCGATGACTTGACCACAACACGCGGACATGGCTACATATTCGCTCGGTTGATGACAATGATGTACAATCCTCGCTTTTTGATTGCTGTGACACCGCTTTATCACCAAGAAATTGTAGTGCTCTCAAGTACTTTTCCTTGAATCTAAGCATCCCGCGTGGTCGCGTCTAAAAAGCGATTAGTTCAAAACCGAATCCTTCGGATAATGATCCCCAAGTTAATGGTTCCCTTGATGTATCGGAGGATTCTTTTAGCCTCGTAGAGGTGGGTTTCAGTTGGTCGCGATCGATAACGGAGCATAGATAAACGGCAAATACAATATCGTGTCGCTAGTTGTTAGATACATGAGACCCAATAATACTTGGATTTGGTAGGGTCAACTAATTTCCCATGTAAATCAAAGATCTAGCTTCTTGGTATGAATCATTGGTGTGGCATAAGTGTCACAGTGTTTTCATTCCAAATTTGTTTAACAATTCAAGGGCATATTTGGACCGACTCAAGAAAATACCACGGGTGATTGATGAACTTGCGGTCCTAGAAAGAACGTAAGTTCACCCATCATTGACATTTCAAAATTTTTCTTCATTAGTTTTGCGAAGCGATTGAGTACTTTTTATGTAGACCCAAAATGATGTCATCCACATAAATTTGAACAATTAAGATATGTGCCCGTGATATTGTATAAAAGAGTAGGGTCGACCAAACCTTTGGTGAAATTATTAGCAATGAGGAAAGATGATAGCTTATCGTACCATGCCCGAGGAGCTTGTTTGAGACCGTAAAGAGTTTTGTTCGGTTTGTAGACATGGTTCGGGAACTCGGGATCAACGAATCCTTCCGGTTGGTCGACATAAACCGCTTTCTTCGGTTGTCCGTTGAGAAACGCAGCTTTGACATCCATCCGAAAGACCGTCATATTCATATGAGCCGCAAATGCGAGAAATATCCGAACGACCTCAAGACGAGCAACCAAGCAAAATATTCTTCAAAGTCTATTCCTCTTCCCGACGATAACCCTTAGCAACTAGACGTGACTTGTTTCGATTACGCTCCTTCAAAGATCCAATTTGTTTTTCCAAATCCATTTGAGACCAATGACGTAGACCCTGTTGGTCTTTCAACCAGCTTCCACACTTCAAGACGTTTGAATTGGTTGAGTTCTTCTTGCATGGATTCAATCCATTGTCTTTGTCATTGCATCTTTAATGTTTTAGGCTCGGATTGGCGGGGCGGTGAGTGCGTAAATGCAATGTTCACCATCTGTGTGAAGACGTTGTCTCGTAACGACAAGTTGATTAGGGTTGCCAATAATGTTTGCTAGAGGATGGTCTATTGTCCATCGATGTGTAGAGGTTGATGTTGGTATACATTGTGCGATTCGAGGATTCAAATGGTTTGTTGATGATTCCGCGACATCAAAAGCAAAGATGTCATTAGCAAACGGGTTAAAGAACGATTTGGATCTAAATCTGCAGTGGGGTACTTCATTAAGAATATCATCACCGGTTCATCATTATTGGAAGTGGTTTGTTCAATCTGTTGTGGTGGAGTCAATGGTGGTGCTTCTTCAATGATGGTTGTTGTAGCAGTGTATCGGTATAAGAGTATTATCGTAGAGCATCGGAAACAATGGATACACCTAAAGCACGTTCATCAATATCACACCGAACAAAGGAGCAAATAACCTTTCCATTTGTTGACGAGTAAGTCGGGGCTTTGTTCACCGATGATGGGGTTGAGGAAGTTTAAGCGGTTGTGACCGGGTTCTAAGTCATTATACTCGTAAGCCATTTCGTAAGTTCATCAAAATGTGCATGAATCGTTTCCATCACCGCTTTGTATGACAATTCCGATCCAGTAACCTTTAGAATTCTCACAATATCCAATAAAGACTCCAATGTCGACTTTGGCTTTGAGCTTTCCAAAATCATCACGATCATTATTCGGATAGCAAAGGGATACAAATACATGAAAGTGTTTGAGATTCGGTTTATGGTTGTGGAAAAGCTCGAAAGGTGTTTTGTTGTGACGCTTTGTGATCATAGAGCGGTCTTGAGTATAGCATGCGCTTGATACATCTTCTCGCCCACAAGTAATCTGGAAGTTTAGCATTGATTAACATTGTTCTTGCAGCTTCCACTAACGCTCGGTTTCGCTCTATCAACAACTCCGCTTTGTTCGGTGTACGTGCAATAGATGTTTGATGTCAATTCCCACTTTCTCATAAAATGCACGAAGGGTTTGGTTAACAAATTCGGTTCCTTTGTCTGTTCTTATTAGGCGGACGGTGTTCGAGTCGAACTTGAATTTTCGTGAGAAAGGTGATGATCATTTGTAGAGCTTGGTCTTTGCTTTGAAGAAAGTAGACCCAAGTCCATCGTGAGTAATCATCAACAATTACTAGGATGTAGCGTTTGCCATTGATCGCTTGCACGCCGATCGGGCCACACAAATCCATGTGAAGAAGATGAAGCACATCTCGAGAGATGTGTTCCACCTTTGAAGGAAAATGAGCACGAGTGCTTTTCCCTTGTTCACAGTGAGCAAAGGTGATCTTTTGAATACCGGAATCGTGGGAGACCTTCAACTAGTTTGTGTCGAGAAAGGTTGGTGATGGTTTGAAAGTTTAGATGTGAGAGACAGCGGTGCCATAGCCGTGATTTTGTTGATGTTGCCTTTGAAAGTAAGCGATGGGTGATGAAGCATACATGTCTTGCATAGAGATAGTGTAAAGACTAGAATTACGCGAGCCGGACATAAGGTCATTTCCTTGTAGATCACGAATGAAACAAGTTTTCTCCCAAAGCAACCTCCAAATCTCCATCACAAAACCGACCTCTGAAAACAGACATGACCGAGGCCTTCCACATAGTAAACCCTGCGATTTCGATGTTCCCATTGATATAGTCTCCGTAGCCCATGATAGTCGCTGAAGTGATCATTCTCGAATCTGACAAAGCCAATGAACTTTGCAATAAAGTTTGATAACAGCTTAAGGTTGCTTTTCATGTGTCGGGAACATCCGCTATCAACAATCAGAGAATGATCTCAGATCACCGCATTACACACGCATTTACACGGATGGAATAGAAGTAGATGTGGAACCCGAAATGTTAGAGGGTTCCAAGCGCTTATAGTAGACATACACACATCAATAACTTTAGGCATCCATTTAAATCCTAATGTGTTATATATCCATTTCGCCATCTATAACTCTGCTTGATTTAGTCTTTGTGAATGCACTAGGTGGTACTACATTCTTAGGAGGTGAAACCGGAGCTACGTGGACAAGAATGCTTGCCTTAGAATCTAAAGAAGGCGGTCTACCAAGCACAAACTTAGAATGATTAGTGGGCCTAGAGGTATTCCGATTCTTAGGATTCCGTAACGAGAGATGATAGCTTTAGCAACACATTTTCATGACAATCGAATTCATACTTTTGCGACAAATAACACAAGGTGCATCGATCAATATCAAAAGTACTTAGAGGTTTAGCATTCGTTACATCACTATTTCTATTACATTTGCCGACGCAATGTCTATAGTGGAAGCAACGTGAGTCTTATTCATAGTCCTAGAGTGTTCTTCACTTTAGCATTCCTTATTGATCTTTTCTTAGGTCGCAACTTCCTATTCTTCGATTGAGTGCTCCTAGGCTGTGAAGTGCGGACGTTTGGAAAAGATGCAACTATTCCTGTTTCAGTAGAATGAAGCACATTAGCAACTTGAGATTTGGCAGTAGGGATTCTAGGTTCACGATTACTAAGTGTTACTAGGTGCTATTCTCTTAATCACGGTAGGCGGAAGTTGTTCATACTTTCCTAACATTTCTCTTAACTTAAAGATAGTGTGAATCAAATCTTGATTTTCAGAACGAATATTACCAACAAAATTCATTACTTCTCTGGTGTGTGCAAGATAATGATCAAGTTCGTTTGATGCTTCATGACGAGTCTTATTGAGTAAATCAAATATGACACCATATTCCTGTTTAACTTGTACAAGTTCTTGTTCATATTTTGAAATTTGACTTTTCAAAGACACGTTTTGATCATCCAATTGCTCAATTTTAGGATCAGAAGATTTTGTACGCAACTGAGCGATTTTGTTTTGAAACACAAGTTGTTGATTGTGAATATCTTTTTGACACCAATTAAGACAACGTTTTGCATTGGAAAGTTCGTTACAATCGCTCATTTTCGACTTTTAAAGACTCGATCCAAGCACATTATCGATATTCTCAACAGCTACCACAGAGTTAACAAGATCGCCAGAGATATAATCGATGCATATGACACGTAATTCAATAACACAATATTATGGATATCAAGACGATAACATCATTCAAGAGTCGATCAACATCTTTTCTCAACATTTTCTTTTTACGCTTTGTATTAGAAATAGATGTTTCGCTTTTCTCGAAACGACCTTCATCACTCCAAGTTCCTTATGAAAGTCCTGCTCCCAAGACAATGCACAATTTTTCAAATTTTTAACATTAGTGATCCGTGCTAAACCGTCAAGTTTTCTCACGCAAGTCGACCACTTGTGAATGGCCAATCAGAAGAAACTTAAAACAATTTTAAGCACGGATGCAATGAAGATCCGGGGAGTATAGTGTTTCCCAGTGTCGTTATGTCCCAAATGAGCTATGCAATGGATTACCAAACGTAAAGTGATCGAGGAATTTGAACGAAAAAGGATTTGAATGATATTATAACTACTGGGAAAAGCCAACAAATTACAACGGCTTAAATGCAAATTAAAGAAAGTTAAAAGATAAAAATATTAAATAAACGCTATCACTATATTTTAAAATGATGTTTTGTTTTTATGTTTTTAGAAAACTCGAATTAAAATCTACGTTACGTCTGAGAGAAAATGTGAAAGTTACACAGTATTAATCCTAAAAATATGAAAATGATATTTTTACAACCCTAATGATAAAAGAAAATTTATAGAAAAGGAAAATTATTTTTAATACTAATTACCTAATTATTATTAATTAAAAACTAGTTTTAACTATTTAATATTAGCCTAAAATACAAGAAAATAGGAAATAAAGCTAGAAAAATAAAATTAAGACTTGAAAAATATAAAATGACAAAAAAGAATTTTCAAAACTATTTTTATATTTTTCTGAATATTTTTGGATTTTCTAGGAATTAAAAACTATTTAAAACTACTTAAATTACTTAAAAATACAAATTTAACTAAGAAAAATCTAGAAAAATATTTTTTTGTCTTTTTATATTTATCTTAACTTAAGAAAAATGAAAAATTATTTTTTTGAACCTTTTCTTAATTTTTTGTATTAAATGCTAATTAAAAAGGCCTAAAAACTGAATTAAATCAAGAAAAATAGCAAAATAACTTAGAAAAATATGAAAAATTCAAGATAAGCTTTAAATAATATTATGAAACTAGGAAAAATGGAAAAACAGGGTGTTGTGTGGAGGAAAATGCAACTGCTATTGGAATGTGCTTATGAATAAGCACTTGCAATAAGCCAAACACCACAATAAGCTACCAACTGTATGCAGAAGCTCTAATATGCTAAAAGAACTAAAATGCAACAAAAAACAACTGACCTAAACCTCTTGATAGCAATCTACACAGATTTGGATTATTTGAGCTAAATGCTAATAACAGTTTCTGAGGGGCTACTTGCCACAAAATAAGCACTCAAATAAGCTAGAAATCAAAGACCAAGCAATGGACCATAAACAAGACCTGGTTAACTACTTATGACCCAAATACCAACCCTAGACAAGCTCTTATGAGCCCTGTGCAAGCTTGCACAAAACTGAGAAAAACTCAGTTTATGCTGAGCTTTGGAGCAGGGCAACTAGGACCATATTCACAAGCTGATTTGAAGCTTATAAAAATTTGACAAAAATCAACAAAAGTGGTAATAAGATTTTAGACCAGCTGAAGTTTATACAATACCAAGTTTCATAGAATTTGGCCCAGAAATAAGCTCATGAAAATTCTTTTCAGATAGGCTCAAAACAGGATTTTTCAAGTTTGACTTTTTGAGCAGTTGAGATTATTTGACTTATTTGAGGTTTGAAGCCAATTTGATGACTGATCTTGATGTTATAAGGCAAAATAAAGCTAATGATAGCTATACTTATGATTTCTAAACACAAATCTAGCTTTTGGTTATTCAAAATCCAAACAGTAAGGACTTAAGACAGATTAATGGATCATGTTGACTTGAGTGGTTTGCAGGCACAAAGTTGAGACAGCTATGAGTCAAATACAGCTAGACAAACATGACACAACAAGCATTAACCACTGATCTAACCTCAAATGCAATGTAAGCAACAAAACCAAACACTCCTTAATTTGATTGTTTTGCAATTTATAATGAGATAACAATCGAACCAACTAACATTAATGATCAAACTAAGTATAATTAACCTAAATACAACTACTTAAACAGTTTGAGCTTATTACAACTTACAAAGATGATTTTGCAATGCAACTTGAAATAACTTACAAATAGTCCATAGCCACTATGGCTTGCACAAACACCCAATGAACAACTAACCTATTTATATCAACCCACTGGATTCCAAATCAACCCAAATCAAGCACTGCTCCACCCATTTCCATTTCCATTGCTATTTTCTGCCCAGTTTGACTTTTCTTGACCAAGAACCAAAGTTACTCGAACCTTGAATGTAACCTTGTAAAATGCTGTATTGAGCTTATATAAGCTTGTTGAAGCTTAAAGTTAAGCTTCTAAAAGCTTTGATATATGAGTTTGAAAATCAAAATTGCAGCAGTAAGCTTAACAATGTGAAATGGTAAAATGACTTAAATTGGTACTTGAAATTGGTTTATATTGCTCAAATAACTTAACAAGAGTACATTACAACAAAAGGTTACAGATTTTAAACTTAACTAAAAAATTTATATTAAAAACGACATTCATTAAAATTTAAAAACTAGTAGTCCGCTTCTCTTGCTCCTTCTTGATTCTTTTATACCCAAGACATCTTCTCTCTCTATCTTGAGCAGTTCCCACTTGTTTCCATGGCCATTGGATTGCAAGAATTCATCTTGGCCATTCATTGGATTTTGGCGCCAAAACTGCTTATAAGCCAGTTGGGGTTGAGATGGTGGGTAAGAGATGCATTAATTGCTTTTGTTGTTTGGTGGAGGTGGGGGGAACAAGGTGAGGTGATAGGTGAACCGGTAGGCTTGTGTTGGTGGCTGGATGTGGAGTAGCGTATATGGGAGAGGAAGGGGGAAAGGGAGAAGGTTTGACTGGTTTTTGACCAGAGTTGACTTGGCTAATATATTAAAGGGGGTCCAAAATGGTTAGTGACAGGGGGTTCAAAATTAGGTTGGCTGGGTCACAATTGGGATTTGACAAGGGACCAAGGTAATAAAGGTTTAATATGACAAGGACTTATGTTGTCATTTCTGAAAATTTAAAGGACCTTTTCTGCCAATTCTGAAAAGTTGATCCAAGGGCTGAAAGTGACAATCTTAAAAAGTACAAGGACCAAACTTGCCATTTTCCATTTTCCAGGGGCCATTTATGCCAAATTTCAAACTCGAAGGACTAATTTTGTAATTTCTCAAAACTTTTGATATTTTTCACCAAAGGACTAATTTTGACAAGTTATGATTTTAAAAGGACCTTTGATGATTTTTCTTTGAAATAAGGCTCGTGGACTATTTTGACAATTTTAGAAACTGGGGACTCGAACTCGCCAATTATGCAAACTTTGCTCATTTTTCATCCGATTTTAAACATTTTGCATCCAAACATATAAAATGCAATTTTGGAATATTTTCAGATTTTGATGCATTTCGAGCATTTTTAGACGCTTTCGCTCAGATAGACCCAAAATGATGAGTATTTACACACTCATCAATCCCCACACTAAACTATTGCTAGTCCCTAGCAATCTTTTGAGAAAACTTAATGGTTTTGAATCTCTTTACCAAAAGCCATTACTCGAGTAGCCAAATGTTTTAGTTCAAGTAAGAACCATGGTACATCGATAACCATGTGATTTTGAGCAAACCACCGCCTTCCAACGGATTTGACTTGTCTTTACCAAGCCGCTTGCTCGGACTAGCCAACTCTTAGATAAATTATCGATTTATCTTTGGTGAGTAGATTACCAATTATGGTTTTTCCATCGCTTTACCACAAGCCATAAACTTGCGGGCTAGCCAACTCTTCACTTTTAAGGATATGGTGAGTCAATACCATACAATTTTGGGCAAATTGCAAGTCGTCAACGGATTTGAGATATCTTTACCAAGAGCCGCTTGCTCCTGGATTAGCCAATCATTTTGTTTATTAGACAAGGCGATCGATGACCAATAGATGAGTCGTGTAAAACACTTACTCCAAAAAAAATTTGGCCAAAAACGGGGAATTGGGTGGTATAATTACATGATAAAATTCATGAGAATCCCCCACACTAGAAATGAATATTGCCCTCAATATTCAAAGTACCGCGGTTATGCCGAAACTAAGAACGTAAAAGGAAATACTACGGCCATTATTTTAGCAAGATTTTTTTTTTTTTTTTTTTTTGGAACTCTTATATACACAACATGTGGGGCAACCCCCACACTAGGGTGGTAGAAAGATAGAAACAAGTCGAAATATGGGTGAAACCCATATGGCATGCTATCGTTTTTGATTCCCGAGTCGCTAGCTTGACTCGATCCCGCATTCATTGGTTCATGGGAAAGTTTGTAAACCGGACAACCACGTATGAATGTCCTCTCCAAAGTAATGCTTCACCGATGACCATTCACTTTAAAATTAGGACCATCGGGTTGAGATAACTCAATGGTACCATAAGGATAAACCTTAGCAATGGTAAATGGTCCGCATCGGTGGATTTTAATTTTCCCGAGAAAATCTTCAATCTTGAGTTGAAAAGAAGGACTCGATCACCGATGTTGAAAATGCGGTTTTGATTTTGAGTCATGAATCTTCTTTGTCTTTTGTTTATAGATCAAAGAGTTCTCGAGGCTTGATCACGGAGTTCATTTAATTCATTCATTTGAACTTTCCGATGATCACCACCGTCTCAATATCGAAATTAGCATGCTTCAAGGCCCAAGATGCCTTGTGCTCGAGCTCAACCGTAGATGACATGCCTTCCCGCACACCACTTGTATGGAGTGCACCCGATGGGTGTTTTGTAAGTCGCACGGAAGGCCTAGAGTGCGTCATCTAGCTTATCCGACCAAGAGGCACGGTTTTCACCAACCGTCCTCTCAAGAATTCTTTTATCCCCGGTTAGAAACTTCCACTTGCCCACTAGTTTGGGGTGGTACGCAGAGATAGACGGTGAGTTACACCATACTTTTGCATGACTCTTTCAAATTGGTCATTGCAGAAATGCGCACTACGATCACCGATTATGGCTCGTGGAGTTCCAAACCTAGCAAAGAGAGATTTTAAGAATTTCACAACAACTCGGCATCGTTGGTGGGTAAAGCTTTTGCTTCAACCCATTTTGACAAGTAGTCAACGCCACGGTATGTATTTGTTACCACGGAAGAAGGAAATGGCCCCATAAAGTCAATGCCCATACGTCAAAAATCTCACACACTTGAATGGCGCTTATGGCATTTCATTTCTTTATGAGATATTCCCGTGACGTTGACAAGCGTCACGTGTTTTGACAAATTCATGGGCATCCTTATAAATTGTGGGCCAATAGAATTGAATCAAACACCTTCTTGGCGGTGTAGTTGGGGCTATGATGTCCCCCAAGAGGTCCGTAATGGCAAGCTTTGAGAATGTCAATAGCTTCCCACCATATACACATCGCCGGATGACTTGATCCGCACAAATTTTAAACAAGTAGGGTCGTCCCGAAATAATGTTTCACATCTTTAAAGAATTTGTTTTTCTGCTGGGACGACATCCTTTCACTACAAAGTTACCCGCATGGTAATTTGAAAAGTCAAGAAACCATGGGGTACAAGAGTCTCCACGAAAAGAAACCACATTGATTGTTTCGAGAGGAAATGTTTCATTAATTTCCATTTTCTCGAACACATCTTGGTGAGGGTTTTCTAGACGGACAGATGATCGCAGCTAGGTTCTCGGCTCCTTTTTTATCACGTATAGTGATATCAAATTCTTGTAAGAGGAGAACCCAACAGAGCAATCTCGCTTTGCATCTTGTTTTGCAAAGAGATATTTGAGAGCCGAGTGATCCGTATACACTACGCATTTGGTCAAGATAAGGTATGGTCGAAACTTCAAACGCATACACCACAACTAATAATTCTTTTTCCGAGTGGTGTAATGGGTTTGAGCTTCATCATAGTTTTACTTGCGTAGTGGATTGGTCGAAAATGCTTAGTTTTATGCTGCCCCAAGACCGCACCGATAGCAAAATCACTTGCATCGCACATGAGCTCAAAGGGTAAATCCCACGGGGCAACTAGAATGGTGCTTCCATGTTTTTCTTAAGTGTTTCAAAAGCTTCGATGCACTCAGAGAAAAGATAAAAGGAGCATCTTTTTCGAGAAAATGGGTCATAGGCCGAGCGATTTTAGAGAAATCTTGAATGAATCTACGATAAAACCCGCATGACCTAGAAAACTCCTAATACCTTTACGGTAGTAGGATGAGGTAATTTAGCAATAACATCAACTTTTGCTCTATCTACCTCAATCCTGCTTTTTGAAATCTTATGGCCAAGGACTATGCCTTCTTTGACCATAAAGTGGCTCTTCTCCCGCTTAGACATAGATTGGTGTCTTCACACCTTTTAGCATTTTGTCTAAATGGGAGAGACATGTATGAAATGAGTCCCAATGACCGAGAAGTCATCCATAAACACCTCCATTGTTTCCGATCATGTCGTGGAAAATTGCCATCATACATCTTTGAACGTGCTGTGAGCATTACATAAGCCAAAAGGCATACGCCTATAGGCAAATGTCCCGTATGGGCAGGTGAATGTGGTCTTTTCTTGATCCAAAGGATCAATGGGGATCTGAAGTAACCCGAGAAACCATCAAGGAAACAATAGTATTCGCTCCTCGCTAATCTCTCAAGCATCCGTCCATGAAGGGTAGAGGAAAATGGTCTTTACGGTGGCTTCGCTCAACTTGCGATAGTCAATACACACACGCCATCCCGTAACCAATCGAGTCGGAATTAACTCGCTTTCTTCATTCGTGACAACGAGAATGCCACCCTTTTTGGAACGCAATGAATTGGGCTAACCCAAGGACTATCGAGATTGGGTAAATTAAACCGCATCAAGAAGTTTGAGAACCTCTTGTTTGATAACCTCGTGAATCTTAGGATTCACCCTTCTCTCGATGTTGGACTGCTGGTTTGAAGTCATCCTCCATTAAGATTTTGTGAGTACAAAACTCGTGGTTGATACCATTAAATTTGGAGAGTTTCCAAGCAATTGCTTGCTTGTGTGACTTCAAGACCTTTATGAGAGCAAGCTTCTCCTTCTCACCAAGTCTTTAGCAATTATGACGGTAATTTATCATCACCCTCCAAGAATGCATACTCGAGATGAGGAGGTAGGTCCTTAAGTTCAACCTCGGAAATTCTTCAAGAGAAGTTTGTACCGATTTGATTTCCTCAATCGTGATTTCTTTCGGAGGAGTGAAGGTAATGGATCTTCATTAAGCAATTGCTCAAGATAAAGAATATCCCCTCCGAATCATACACACCATCAATTCCAGCGGAATCGATTCATTAGTAGCAAGAAATTCATCGATCTCTTCCGTAAGGAAGTCACCTCCTCAAACGGAGTGAGAGAAGGGAAGAGTCGGCAATGATAGGTTGAGAAGATGTGGTGGAATCCCACCCACGTAATTATGAAGATAACCAAGAAATTCTTGAGTACTCCTCAAGCAATATCAATTAAATCGACTCGATTAATCGATTCGAGGTCATAATTTGAGGAGTACCTCAAAGTTTGATCGAGGTTAAAAGTAATGTGCTTCGTTACCCACACGTAAAGTGATTTCTTGCTCAAATACATCAATAAGAGCACGACCTATTCTCGTGAATCTCGACCAACAATGAGAGGAACCCATGATCGCATCGAAATCAACAACCACAAAGTTAGCAGGAAATGGAACTTTCCTACTTTCACAATACATCCTCGGCGATGCCAAGAGGACGAGATATAGAACGGTCCGCAAGCTCAAGAGTCATGCGGTAGGAATAAGTTCCGAAGAGAACGCTTCTTCCATATCGAATACGGCATCGATTGATGCTTGCACCAAGATCGGCAAGGGCAAACCATTCAATCATCCCAGAAAACACAAGGAAGAAGAAATTTTTCGGGATCTCCCACTTTCTGGAAGCTTTTTAATGAATCACGAGCAATTTTCGCTCAAAGGAGTCTTAGCCATTTCAAACAACTTTTCCTTGTTGCTCAACATGTGTTTGAGTAGATGCAAACTTGGGCATCAACATGATGGCATCCGCAGCTTATGTCAAAGTGTAGCTCTTGGAAAATTTGAAAGAATTTTTCCATTTGATGACTAGCTTTCTCATGGAGCTTTTGCTCATGTAAACGTGAGGGTAAGGAATAGAAGTTTTGATTTGGGGTTACCAACTGGAGGTTCAAAACAACTCGTGTTTGGTATTGGGTTTCGGACAACCCGAGGATGGACATTGCTTTGTACCTCTGTTATTAGTAGGAAGTTCCTTGTCCTTTGTCGCCTCGTGTTCGATTTCCACTACCTTCGGGAGAAGAAGAAGAGGTAATAGGAATAGCGGGTCCATCATAAGAAGCACCACTTCGGTTTTGATCGCCTTTGCATCGCCTCGGATTAGCGATCGTGTTGCTAGGTAGAGTACCGAGCCCGAGGGTCGATCATTTAAAGACTTCTTAATGTCGTAAACTGGTGACCATCAACCGATTCATTTCTCTTGATTTCATGAATTGTTTCAACAACTCATCGATGATGGTCCAGCTTGGAACAATGGCTTGAGTTTGCACAGAAAATTCGCCTCTATTGTTAGGATTAGGCCTTGATTCGAAAATTTCCTTGGTTATTACCATGAAAATACCGGGTTGAAATTTCCGACTGGTTTCTATTGAAATTTCCTTGATGTTGGAAATTTTGATTTTGATTTGGAAAACCGTTGTTTGACCGAAATTACCTTGGTTTTGGAAACCTTGGTTTGGTCTATTTTGATTCCGATTACGGTTTTGATTGAAACCGGAGGTCCAGGGTAGTGGTTCGGGTCTCTGAGAGCACGATATTGATTGCCTCCTTGATTAGACATCCCGCCCACAAGATTAGCTTCAAAAGGGTTACCATCGGTGGCCATATCATATAGTAGGCATGTGGGACACCACAAGTAACACAGACTTCTACTTTCTTAACTTCACAGAGGTGAAGTTTGTGGAAAAGAGACTTTCTTTTGGTTGGAGAGAACCAAAGCTTGAATAGCTTCATGAGTTTGTCAATCTTAGCATCGGTGCTAGATTGACTCACCGCGATGAAGAAGAAGGACCAACACCGACTTGGGAAACAACCGCTTGCTTCGTGCGGTCACGGACTTTAGACTTGTTTTCAATGATCGCTAAAGCTTCTTTGACGCTTTGCTCAAGAAATTTCCTCCCGCGGAGGAATTGAGAGAATCTTGATCGATTGACTCACCCATTGTAGAAAGTATCGAGTTGCATCAACTCGAGAAACCGTGGTGAGGACATTTGCGAAGCAATTCCTTGAAACGATCCCACGATTCATCGAAAGGTTCATCAAACTTTGAGTGAACTTGATGATTTCATTTTAAGACTCGTGGTTTTGGAAGGTGGATAAAATTCATTCACAAATTTCTTCACCGATCTTCCCATGTCTCAATTGACCGAGGGGGTTGTTTTTCAAGCCAAATCCGGGCTTGCTGATTCGCTCCAAACAGTCAAGTCAAAAAGACTTAAAACTATTCAGACACAAATGCAATGAAGTCCAGGAGAATAGAGTGAATTCCCGGGTCGTTATGTCCCACGGAGACTCAATGGTGTGTTAAACGCTTGATCAGACGATAGAACGATCACTAATGATAGTGATCAGAAGGGATTTGAATAGGATAATTACACTACTGAAAAAGTTTATAAATTAAAGCGACTTAAATGCAAATTAAGAAAATTAAAAAGTTAAAATCTATTAAATAAACGCTATCACTATTTTTAAATTGATGTTTTTGTGATTTTCTTTTGAAAACTACTTTAATATCGATTATATGAAACTTTTACAAAACAAAATTTTACAAACTTCAAATAAGTCGATTTGATGAGCTTAAGATCAAACAGACATGAAAATGAGCTTATTAAGTGGAATAAGCTCGCATAAGCTCAAAAGATGAAACAGAAACTCAAATAAGCTACCAACAAGTTATATGAGCTAAAATGAAGCTAAAGAGACAGAAACTCAAGTCGACAAGCTACAATAAGTCGATAAGCACTTATGCCTCTAGTGTTTGAAAATGTAAAATGGGACAAACTCTAGGCTTATAGCAGCCCTAGCAAATGAGTTCCAAAGTTAAAACAATACTGGGTCCTCAAGATGACCAAGTTGGCTTTCCAAAGAAGCAAAAATTACAAGATTTGGACAAGTAATGAGCTTGTTGCAAGCTTATGAAAGTGGTACCAGTTTCTGTGCATAGGGCACCTATGCAGACAAGGACCCCTCAAAAAGCAATAAAATAAGCACTTTAAAAGTCGATTTAAGGAGATCTAATATTTTGTATTTTCTACACCAACTAGACTACAATACCTCCAAAGATTATGCTCAAACCCATCGATGAACCTTCATGGAATTCCAAACTTTATTCAAAATGACCCATCGAGATTTTTGACTTTTGAGAAAAACCAAAAGTTGACCAAAGTGGATTTTATTTGATCTAAAGTGCTTAATGTGTTGTATTAAGGTGAGATAAGACTTACTTAAGCAAAATTAACAACTTTAGAACACAAAATCAAGATTTGAAATTCTAAAATCCCAACAAATAATGCAAAGATAAGATAACATGAAATTTTGACTTTAATGCAAACAAGACTTGGATTTCTTGGTCAAACTGAAATTGTTAAATGCTTAAATAAATGAAACAATAACAAACAATACTACAATTGCATCAGAACTTGAATAACCAAGTAGTTCCAAACACCCCTTTAAAACCTTGATATGTAAACAAATCTGAGCTACTCTCCTAACTAGCTGACAATACTGATCAAACTGAACTTAAATATCCTTAACACAACTAAATAGACTAGTTTAAACTAATGGTGACCACAGTTACTCCTACAAGCAAAATGTGCAATATAACTTGAAAATTGAAAATGAGAATTATACTCACATGGATCCAGCTTGTGTACCAGGCCAAAACAAACCCAAACCTAAGCTAACCTAAGCTATTTCCAACCCATTTCAGTCACTGCAACAACCATTATCAACTGCCATTCCAATTTGAGTCAAAGTTGACTTTTGTTGACTTTTCACAAACTTGCTTGAAAATGATTCCAAGGCTCATCAAAAACTATACTAAGCTTAAAGGAACTTGTTTAAGTGAGAAAATAAGTTATTGCAAGCTCAAACATGGGAGCATGAATTTGAAAATTTCAACAAGAAGTACGCTTATGAGAATTTTAAACAACCCTTGAATTTGATCCTTAAAACAGACATAATAGTACATTAACTTGAGTTTTGATCATAAAACACAAAATTACATATTTTAAGCTAAATTAAAACATGAGGAAGAAATACGACATTAAGAAAAATTAAAACTAAAATCATCGCCTTTCATCGCTTCTCTCCTCTTTCTTTTATATCCAAGAGCCTTCCACTTGTACTCGAATAGTTCCCACTGATCTCAAATTAAGTCATCAAAATTGCCATTTGTCATATTTGGCGCCAAATGGACTTTGCGCTTTTGGTTGAGTGATTGGGTAGAGGTAGCATTAAATGTGATTTGAGTTGTGTGGAGGGGGGAACAAGGAGAAGAAAATGTTGAGGAGGGGGGATGGGTTTGGAGGTGAATTGCAGAAGCAGGTGAGAAGATGAGACTTAGGCGGCAAAAGGGTGTCAAGTGGGTTTGACTGGATTGACTGACCAGATATTAATAATATGGGGGGGGTCAAATTACAAAAGTGACAGGGGTCCAAAACTAGGTAAGGGTCCAAAATGGCTAGAAGGCTTAATAAATATAGGGACTAATTGTGTAATTCTGAAACTTCAAGGACCTAAACTGCCAACACTTCAAAATTTCTTCCAAGGACTAATACTGACAAGCTTCAAAAGTATAAGGACCAAAATTGCCACTTTGCAATTTTCTAGGGACTAATTCCGCCAATTTTGAAACTTGAAGGGCCATTTTGCAATTTTCTCAAACTTTTAATATTTTTCACCAAAGGACTAAATTTGACAAGTTTTGATTTAAAAGGGCCTTTGGTGACTTTTCTTTGAAATTCGACTCGTGGACTGCTTTTGACAATTTTGAAACTTGGGGACTAAAACCGCAATTTTGCAAATTTGATATGTTTTTCATCCGATTTTGATATTTTGCATTTAAAACACATAAAACACCGATTTGTGATATTTTGATCATTTTGATGTGTTTGAGTGTTTTCGATGATTTTGCAGCTTATATTGTACAAAAAATGATGAGTATTTAGACACTCATCAATCCCCACATCGAGATATTGCTAGTCCCTAGCAATGATTTGAGAAAACATAATGGATTTTAATCTCTTTACCAAAAGCCATTACTCGGAGTAGCCAAATGTTTCAGCTCAAGTAAGAACCATGGTACATCGATAACCATGTGATTTTGAGCAAACCACCGACTTCCAACGGATTTGATTTGTCTTTACCGTAAGCCGTACCCTTCCGGACTAGCCAACTCTTAGATAAATTATCGCATTATCTTTGGTGAGTCAATACCAATTATGGATTTTCCATCGCCTTTACCACAAGCCATAATCTTGTGGGCTAGCCAACTCTTCACTTTTTAGGATATGGTGAGTTGAGAACCATACAATTTTGGGTAAATTGCAAGCCATATAAACGGATTTGATATATCTTTACCAAGAGCCGCTTGCTCTGGATTAGCTAATCTTTAGTCTTACGTATATGGCGGATCGATAACCAATTGAGAAAGTGTAAACACTTACTCCAAAAAAAATTTTGGCCAAAACGGGGAATTGGGTAGATAATATATGAAATTGTGAGAATTCCCCACACTTAGAAATGAATATCGCCTCGATATTCAAAGTACCGGCGGTTATGCCGAAACAAAGAACGTGAAAGGAAATACTACGCCATTATTTAGAAAGGTTTTTTTTTTTTTTTTTTTTTTATAACATGGGGCACTCCCACACTTAGGTGGAACACACGGTGAAAACCCATGTTTAGCTAATGTTTTTGATTACCGAGTCGCTAGCTTGACTCGACCCCAATTCATTGGTTCATGGGGAAGCAAAGTGGAAGAAACAATCTCCATCGGACTTTCATTAAAGATGTTTGGACAAACATTGAAATACGTGAAAGTTCCACACCGATGAGATAAAGAGAAAGATGTAAATGCACCTTACCACGATGGTAAATGAAAATGCCGGGTCAAAGATAGTGTCCTCACCCCGAAGGAGTGAAGAAGAGAGAAGTCACCGAGTAGGTGAAGAAAAGAAAGAAGATCATGATAACAATCATGACTAGATCTTCTTCCTGGATTAAGTGCGCTTGCACTTGTTTGGATTTTATCGGTTGAGCTCTTTGGGTTGGAAGGCATCTCGGGAGGAGGGTGGTAAGATTTGTCATAATTATGCAAATTGAGATTCTCTCCCCGATCATGATTTTTGCCATCCAAGCAATCATACTCCAGCGGAGATATGATATGAGAGAGTTCACCGAGAACTCCTCATGAAGAGAATCAATCACATAATGTGAATTTGTGAACTCTTGTTCCATTGTGGGCTCATCACTATCCTCGGTCCGAGTATCAAAGAGTGGATTCTCGAATTGAAGTGAATTCGAGTTGAATTCAAATAGAGGATTAGTGAAAGTAGCTTTGAATGTTTCGGGAACAACGTGATCAACATTCTCAATTGGATTGTTGGGATAAGAAATGAGTGAACGATCATTATTAGTGAGACTTTCGCCTCCCGCATCGCCTTCGAGATCAAAGAGTGGATTGATGTGAGTGAGTTCACGGAGAACTCCTCAAGAAGGGGATCGACATCGATTGAGGAAGTGATGCCTCAACGCACTCGATGTCTCCATAGGAAGCACAATCGCCGCTAAGATCGAGAAAGTTTCAAAATGATCTTGAGAACACTCAAGAGGAAAGGGATATCACACGATGATCGAAATTCCTGTGACTCTCTCGGATTGGGATAAGGTCCTCAACACTAGACGATTCCATTTCGGAATAGTGCTAAGCTCATCCCCATGTTTAGAGAGTGAGGGAATATCGGTGTGATAACAACGATCGAGGAGATTAGATGGACTAGCATACATATGTTTAATGCTTAACATTTGTTCTTCTCGCTAGTAATTCCATCATAGTCTTTTCTCCCGATGGATCATGGAAGGAGTCTCAACCGATGAACTTGATGAATCGTTATAAAATTGTAGGATATCAAGGATATCTTCATCATCATCGCCATCGAATGAAACGGAATCGAGAGCTAGATTTGGCGGCTTTTTCTTTTGCAATTGATTCCCCAATGCATTTTTCAAACGCAACTGGGAATCTAATTTAGTAGCCCGCCTTCGCTAACAAAACTTCCATGGATTTTTCATTTGGATTATGGGATGACATAGCCGACTCCTCCTTAAGTTCTTTTAATAACTCCGAGTCTTCGAGAAGATCCGTCCGTAGTTTCAAGAGGAGTCGCTTGAATCATTTGGTATTGTGGAGTTTGGTCATTATACGAAGATTCGTAATTGTTACAAGGAATCGGGTTCTGCTTGACAATCCGAGCTAGAGTGAGGACCTCCACAATACTCACAACAAAGACAACCGATGTGGCCGTGAGTGGTATGTGTTGTAGTCATAATTGTTATCGTGAACCCGCTCATAGACAAGCGTGTTTCGATTGACAATCGAATCGAATGAGAACCACCACAAGATTTCACAACAAGACAACCGATGTGTCTCATACAAGGCAAATGATGGAATAAATCACCGTGTTATGGTAGGAATAGGGATCTTGGTTATAGATGCACTGCTTCCGATTCCACCATGCAACAATTGGGGCAATTGCCACCATTATAAGGACCACCACACCATTGACAACCAAGAGGGTGAGGATAAGACATAGAAAGAATCAAAGGTTATCGAGGGTAAGAAATGAAGAATCAAAAGGTGAGAGGGTAAAGAAGAATATTTTTGGTGTTTTGAAAACATGATGATAAAAACAAAGACCTAAAATATTTTTATGCTTTTAACACTTTAGGAAAAGTGTTAATGAACTTTTGGGATTTTGATAACTTTACAAAAAACTTTTCACAAACCGATGGGATATGTGCAAGAATGGGTCCGAAAAGGCTAAACACACGCTAAAGCCTCCCAAGCAATGGCGCCTAAAATTTTGATTCGCTCCAAACAACAAGTCAAAAAGACTTAAAACTATTCGAGACACAAATGCAATGAAGTCCGTGAGAATAGAGTGAATTCCGGTCGTTATGTCCCACTGAGACTCAATGGTGTGTTAAACGCTTGATCAGACGATAGAACGATCACTAATGATAGTGATCAGAAGGGATTTGAATAGGATAATTACACTACTGAAAAAGTTTATAAATTAAAGCGACTTAAATACAAATTAAGAAAATTAAAAAGTTAAAATCTATTAAATAAACGCTATCACTATTTTTAAATTGATGTTTTTGTGATTTTTCTTTTTGAAAACTACTTTAATACTGATTATATGAAACTTTACAAAAACAAAATTTTACAAACTTCAAATAAGTCGATTTGATGAGCTTAAGATCAAACAGACATGAAAATGAGCTTATTAAGTGGAATAAGCTCGCACAAGCTCAAAAGATGAAACAAACTCAAATAAGCTACCAACAAGTTATATGAGCTAAAATGAAGCTAAAAGAGACAGAAACTCGTCGACAAGCTACAATAAGTCGATAAGCACTTATGCCTCTAGTGTTTGAAAAATGTAAAATGGGACAAACTCTAGGCTTATAGCAATTTAGCAAATGAGTTCCAAAGTTAAAACAATACTGGGTCCTCAAGATGACCAAGTTGGCTTTCCAAAGAAGCAAAATTACAAGATTTGGACAAGTAATGAGCTTGTTGCAAGCTTATGAAAGTGGTACCGGTTTACAGGCATGGGCACCTATGCAGACAAGGACCCCTCAAAAAGCAATAAAATAAGCACTTTAAAAGCTGATTTAAGGAGATCTAATATTTTTGTATTTTTCTACACCAACTAGACTACAATACCTCCAAAGATTATGCTCTGAAACCTACTGATGAACCTTCAGTGGAATTCCAAACTTTATTCAAAAATGACCCATTGAGATTTTTGACTTTTTGAGAAAAAACCAAAAGTTGACCAAAGTGGATTTTTATTTGATCTAAAGTGCTTAATGTGTTGTATTAAGGTGAGATAAGACTTACTTAAGCAAAATTAACAACTTTAGAACACAAAATCAAGATTTGAAATTCTAAAATCCCAACAAAATACGCAAAGATAAGATAACATGAAATTTTGACTTTAATGCAAACAAGACTTGGATTTCTTGGTCAAACCGAAATGTTAAATGCTTAAATAAATGAAACAATAACAAACAATACTACAATTGTAATCAGAACTTGAATAACCAAGTAGTTCCAAACACCCCTTTAAAACCTTGATATGTAAACAAATGAGCTACTCTCCTAACTAGTGACAATACTGATCAAACTAAACTTAAATATCCTTAACACAACTAAATAGACTAGTTTAAACTAATGGTGACCACAATTACTCCTACAAGCAAATGTGCAATATAACTTGAAAATTGAAATGAGAATTATACTCACATGGATCCAAATTGTGTACCGTGCCAAACAAACCCAAACCTAAGCTAACCTAAGCTATTTCCAACCCATTTCACCATCGCAACAACCATTATCAACTCGCCATTCCAATTTGAGTCAAAGTTGACTTTTGTTGACTTTTCACAAACTTGCTTGAAAATGATTCCAAGGCTCATCAAAACTATACTAAGCTTAAAGGAACTTGTTTAAGTGAGAAAATAAGTTATTGCAAGCTCAAACATGGAGCATGAATTTGAAAATTTCAACAAGAAGTACGCTTATGAGAATTTTAAACAACCCTTGAATTTGATCCTTAAAAACAGACACAATAGTACATTAACTCGAGTTTTGATCATAAAACACAAAATTACATATTTTAAGCTAAATTAAAACATGAGGAAGAAATACGACATTAAGAAAAATTAAAACTAAAATCTATCGCCTTTACCGCTTCTCTCTCTTTCTTTTATATCCAAGAGCCTTCCACTTGTACTCGAATAGTTCCCACTGATCTCAAATTGAAGTCATCAAAATTGCCATTTGTCATATTTGGCGCCAAAATGGACTTTGCGCTTTTGGTTGAGTGATTGGGTAGAGGTAGCATTAAATGTG
Organism: Chrysanthemum lavandulifolium; assembly: GCA_022545495.1. Taxonomy (NCBI): domain Eukaryota; kingdom Viridiplantae; phylum Streptophyta; class Magnoliopsida; order Asterales; family Asteraceae; genus Chrysanthemum; species Chrysanthemum lavandulifolium. Next base: position 202,432,324 of record CM040243.1, on the reverse strand, counting down.
ATTTGAGTTGTGTGGAGGTGGGGAACAAGGAGAAGAAAATGTCGAGGAGGGGACGGGTTCGAGTGAATCGCGAAAGTGAGTGAAGATGAGACTTAGGCGGCAAAAGGGTGTCAAGTGGGTTTGATCGATTGATCGACTGATATTAATAATATGGGGGGTCAAATTACAAAAGTGACAGGGTCCAAAACTAGGTAAGGGTCCAAATGGCTGAAGGCTTAATAAATATAGGGACTAATTGTGTAATTCAAACTTCAAGGACCTAAACCGCCAACACTTCAAAATTTCTTCCAAGGACTAATATCGACAAGCTTCAAAAGTATAAGGACCAAAATTGCCACTTTGCAATTTTCCGTGGACTAATTCCGCCAATTTTGAAACTTGAAGGGCCATTTTGCAATTTTCTCAAACTTTTAATATTTTTCACCAAAGGACTAAATTTGACAAGTTTTGATTTAAAAGGGCCTTTGGTGACTTTTCTTTTGAAATTCGACTGTGGACTGCTTTTTGACAATTTTTGAAACTTGGGGACTAAACCGCAATTTTGCAAATTTGATATGTTTTTCATCCGATTTTGATATTTTTGCATTTAAAACACATAAAACACCGATTTGTGATATTTTGATCATTTTGATGTGTTTCGAGTGTTTTCGATGATTTTGCGCTTATATTTGTACAAAATGATGAGTATTTAGACACTCATCACTTGCCCTCAAGAGAAAATGGGAATGTAAGGCTTAACAAAGACGTTAGGGACATTCTTGTATTTGATGGTAGATGCAATCTTGTTAAACCATCGAATATGAGCATGAGGATCATCCCTCAAAACCATAGAATTGATTTGAGGTTACAAGATTCAAGAACCCGGCCTTGAGTTCAAAATTTTCACCACAATGGTGGTACAACGATAGCATCTCCATACCCGCCGATGGTGCTCGGAGAAGCTCACATAGGGCGTTCTTCCGCCATGATAACGGAAGTAGTGTGGCGCAGTCCGATCTCGATCCGATCGATGGAGCAGAAAGTTCATCGACACGCCTTCTTGGAATCTTGACAAGCTCACGAAATGGGCTCACGATCTAGAAGAGCGAAAAGATATACAAGAGTTAACTCTAAGAAAACTCGAGTTAAGGAGAGAAATGGGAATTATGAAGACGCTTTTATAAAAATGGGGTGAGAAGAATCTTTATGGGTTTTCTCGGTTCAAATGTAGATATCACAACAAAATCAATTAACACAAAATCGAGGCAAAACAACAAAGGAACTTAACCAATAATCACAAGATGAATGGCTTTTTGAAAAGGTACACCAATCACAAGGACACAAAGGCAAGTTTTAAATCTTTAGTTCGAACTTATTATGGTCGCACCCCAGCTTAGGTAGTGCACTTGCCTTGGTTTGCGTGGTAATCTTTTATGTTGTTATTATTAAGAAAACGACAAATCTTTTGTATTTTTTATATTTGATACATATATAGAAACAAAAGCAAAATATTTTTGTGTTTTATACGCTTTTGGATGTTTTTGGGTTTTGGATTTTTATAAGAAAATATGGATATATATATAGATAGAGAAGGATGGATGATATAAACAATGAGTGAGGATTCAAATCACTAATCGCTAGACGATAGATAATCAAGACACTCCCCAAGAAGGCGCTTGAAATTTGATCCGTGCTAAACCGCAAGTTTTCTCACGCAAGTGACCACTTGTGAATGGCCAATCAGAAGAAACTTAAAACAATTTAAGCACAGATGCAATGAAGATCCGGGAGTATAGTGTTTCCCAGTGTCGTATGTCCCAAATGAGCTATGCAATGGATTACCAAACGTAAAGTGATCGAGGAATTTGAACGAAAAAGGGATTTGAATGATATTATAACTACAGGAAAAGCCAACAAATTACAACGGCTTAAATGCAAATTAAAGAAAGTTAAAAAGATAAAAAAATATTAAATAAACGCTATCACTATATTTTAAAATGATGTTTTTGTTTTTATGTTTTTAGAAAACTGAATTAAAATCTACGTTACGTACAAGAGAAAATGTGAAAGTTACACAAGATTAATCCTAAAAATATGAAATGATATTTTACAACCCTAATGATAAAATAAAATTTATAGAAAATGAAAATTATTTTATAACTAATTACCTAATTATTATTAATTAAAACTAGTTTTAACTATTTAATATTAGCCTAAAATACAAGAAAATAGGAAATAAAGCTAGAAAAATAAAATTAAGACTTGGAAAATCTAAAATGACAAAAAGAATTTTCAAAACTATTTTTATATTTTTCCTAATATTTTTGGATTTTCTAGGAATTAAAAACTATTTAAAACTACTTAAATTACTTAAAATACAAATTTAACTAAGAAAAATCTAGAAAAATATTTTTGTCTTTTATATTTATCTTAACTTAAGAAAATGAAAATTATTTTTTGAACCTTTCTTAATTTTTGTATTAAATGCTAATTAAAAGGCCTAAAACCGAATTAAATCAAGAAAAATAGCAAAATAACTTAGAAAAATATGAAAATTCAAGATAAGCTTTAAATAATATTATGAAACTAGGAAAATGGAAAACAGGGTGTTGTGTGGAGGAAATGCAATCATATTGGAATGTGCTTATGAATAAGCACTTGCAATAAGCCAAACACCACAATAAGCTACCAACTGTATGCGTAAGCTCTAATATGCTAAAAGAACTAAATGCAACAAAAACAACTGACCTAAACCTCTTGATAGCAATCTACACAGATTTGGATTATTTGAGCTAAATGCTAATAGCTTCGAGGGCTACTTGCGACCACAAAATAAGCACTCAAATAAGCTAGAAATCAAAGACCAAGCAATGGACCATAAACAAGACCAGTTAACTACTTATGACCCAAATACCAACCCTAGACAAGTTTTATGAGCCTGTGCAAGCTTGCACAAACCGAGAAAACTCGGTTTATGCCGAGCTTTGAGCAGGCAACTAGACCATATTCACAAGTCGATTTGAAGCTTATAAAAATTTGACAAAATCAACAAAAGTGGTAATAAGATTTTAGACCACCAAGTTTATACAATACCAAGTTTCATAGAATTTGGCCCGAAATAAGCTCATGAAAATTCTTTTCGATAGGCTCAAACAGATTTTCAAGTTCGACTTTTGAGCGCTTGAGATTATTTGACTTATTTGAGGTTTAAGCCAATTTGATGACCGATCTTGATGTTATAAGGCAAAATAAAGCTAATGATAGCTATACTTATGATTTCTAAACACAAATCTAGCTTTTGGTTATTCAAAATCCAAACAAGAAGGACTTAAGATGATTAATGGATCATGTTGACTTGAGTGGTTTGCGAGCACAAAGTTGAGACAACTATGAGTCAAATACGACTAGACAAACATGACACAACAAGCATTAACCACCGATCTAACCTCAAATGCAAAGAAGCAACAAAACCAAACACTCCTTAATTTGATTGTTTTGCAATTTATAATGAGATAACAACCGAACCAACTAACATTAATGATCAAACTAAGTATAATTAACCTAAATACAACTACTTAAACAGGTTTGAGCTTATTACAACTTACAAAGATGATTTTGCAATGCAACTTGAAATAACTTACAAATAGTCCATAGCCACTATGGCTTGCACAAACACCCAATGAACAACTAACCTATTTATATCAACCCACCGGATTCCAAATCAACCCAAATCAAGCAATCGCTCCACCCATTTCCATTTCCATTGCTATTTTACGCGGTTTGACTTTTCTTGACCAAGAACCAAAGTTACTCGAACCTTGAATGTAACCTTGTAAATGTCAGATTGAGCTTTATATAAGCTTGTTGAAGCTTAAAGTTAAGCTTCTAAAAGCTTTGATATATGAGTTTGAAAATCAAAATTGCAGAAGAAGTTTAACAATGTGAAATGGTAAAATGACTTAAATTGGTACTTGAAATTGGTTTATATTGCTCAAATAACTTAACAAGAGTACATTACAACAAAAGGTTACAGATTTTAAACTTAACTAAAAATTTATATTAAAACGACATTCATTAAAATTTAAAACTAGTAGTCCGCTTCTCTTGCTCTTCTTGATTCTTTTATACCCAAGACATCTTCTCTCTATCTTGAGCGGTTCCACTTGTTTCCATGGCTATTGATTGCAAGAATTCATCTTGGCCATTCATTGATTTAGGCGCCAAACCGCTTATAAGCCACTGGGTTGAGATGGTGGGTAAGAGATGCATTAATTGCTTTTGTTGTTTGGTGGAGGGGGGAACAAGGTGAGGATAGGGTGAACCGTAGGCTTGTGTTGGTGGTGGATGTGGAGTAGCGTATATGGGAGAGGAAAGGGGAAAGGGAGAAGGTTTGACCGGTTTTGACCGAGTTGACTTGGCTAATATATTAAAGGGGTCCAAATGGTTAGTGACAGGGGTTCAAAATTAGGTTGGTGGGTCACAATTGGGATTTGACAAGGACCAAGGTAATAAAGGTTTAATATGACAAGGACTTATGTTGTCATTTCGAAAATTTAAAGGACCTTTTCGCCATTCGAAAAGTTGATCCAAGGGCTGAAAGTGACAATCTCAAAAGTACAAGGACCAAACTTGCCATTTTCCATTTTCCAGTAATATTTATGCCAAATTTCAAACTCAAGGACTAATTTTGTAATTTCTCAAAACTTTTGATATTTTTCACCAAAGGACTAATTTTGACAAGTTATGATTTTAAAAGGACCTTTGATGATTTTTCTTTGAAATTAAGGCTCGTGGACTATTTTTGACAATTTTAGAAACTGGGGACCTGAACGCCAATTATGCAAACTTTGCTCATTTTTCATCCGATTTAAACATTTTGCATCCGAAACATATAAAATGCAATTTTGGAATATTTTCAAGATTTTGATGCATTTCGAGCATTCTTAGACGCTTTGCGCTCAGATAAACCCAAAATGATGAGTATTTACACACTCATCATTAGGTAAAAGATTTTTCCGAAAGATGTCTCTTTGTTCTCGCGCGGAGGCGATTGAAAATGTTGAACCTGATTTCTAATGATATTCTATATCATTTTCTAAAGTTTTGAGGTCGACCATGAAAATGTCAAAATATCTAAGAATTTTTCGATTTTCGTGTTTGAGTTTACTTCACTAATGGAAGGTAAAGGACCATAAATTTGTGCATAATCTGTTGGGGATTAACATTAGAAGACTCGACGCTTTTATGATAACCCTTGGTGTGTTAGTAGAATCCGTTGTGTGACGAAGTGACCGCTTTTTATAATTAAAAGGTTTGTTGTAAACAATAGCTTAATTTTGATCGACTCGCCTTCTTCGCATCGAATTCTCTTGACGATGATATTCAACAACACTCATAACAAGATCATCAATTTTATATTCGACCGGAAACTTGTGATTTGGTTTAAATGCTTTGGTTGAAAGCTTAGGTTTGTAATCGCAAGATTCGGTCCATATCCATTTGATTGGGTTTTAAAGTAAACTTTTCAATAGCGCCATCGACTCACCATGTTTGTAAACAATGCTTTAAACTCTTTAAGTTTATGCGTTGCAAGCCAATAATTTTATCAAGATGATCATCTATTCGCTTCGCTGAATGCTTTTTGTATACTGAGAACTGCTTTTGATAAGTTAACAACTCAATTTAGCTTTTGATTTTCCAAGGTGAGAGCGTTAATTTGCTTTTTATGTTCATGTTTCGCTTGTTCTATTTCGTAAAACAAAGCATTCTTCGCTGCTAGATCACGATCTGTCTCTAAATATTTTTCGCTTTGATGAGATTTAGTAAAGGTCGCTCAAAACCTTTTCACGGTTTTCTTGAGTTTTGAAAAAGTTGAGTTGCATTTTAAGCATTCAAAATCCTTGGTTAACAATGCATTTTTAATTTTAAGTCCTTATTTAATGCACAACATTCTTCAATTTGGGATTGCCGGTCTTAAGTAATGAGCAAGATCCGATGAGGCAAAAGTTCGGCTTGTTCAACTAAGTCACCACATGATCATTATTTAGATCCTCAAGTATAACCACGGAGTCAATTTGATTATCAATGGAAACCATAAGGTCATTTTGATCGTCAAATGTAACTACGGGTCTAGTTGAAAATCGTCGAATGTGATGTAAATGACTCATTTTGAACATTCCGAGCCTTGCTTGATTCGAGATGTTGGCGGAGATATTAGATCGAGATAAATATGGTTTGTTCGGTACCGAGACAAGCCATCGTTGTCAAACACTGGGCCTGTGTCACTCATGTGTAACTCATGCATATTAGCCATCAACATAATCACGCATTGGCATGCAAGTCCTCCATATCATCATCCGAGTCTCAGATCCGCCATAAAACTTTGTTCTTTGTTTGTGAGAGATCCACCGCCTTCATCCTTAAGAGCCAAAAGAAGAGCCTCTTTGAAATAAGCACCGCCTCGGTCCTCGGCTTTGGGCATGCATTAGCTGTGTCTCTTCTCATTGCGCTTGTAGCATCAAGACCATTCAACCCATTCTCGAGCATTTCCTGCTCCACCACTTGAGCTCGTTGTTATTTCGACCCACAAGATTAAACCCTTGACCACCGCCCATCCGACGACCATAGCCACGATTCGAACTTCAACTCGTCCATTGTTTACAACAAATGATTTTGTGTGTTAGATGAGGAACGAATACGATTGTTGGATTTGTTGGTATAACGGCCAAAAGCATTAGCAATCATAACAAATCCTTGTTGCAATGCTTCAACGGATCGATGTCCTCATTAGCTTCATCGACAATTGGTTGAGAATTGTTGTTGTTGTATGGAACCAATTGATTTTGTTAAGATTGTTGCTTTGTGAATGATCGCTTTGTGTGACAGAGGCGCTTGGTTGAGTTGCTTGTTGAGGAGGATAACTTTGTTGAGCATATAAGGCAAGTTGTTGATTTTCGTGATGTGTAGGTGGAGCAATTAGAGCACGGAGAATCCTTTCCCGATCAACTTCCTTTTCATGAGGCTTCAAGTAATCGAACAACAATCCATATGTAGAATGATGCATATTCTTCGCTGACGGAGAAAATGACATACTTCTCCCATTCGTGACCAAGACTACTCAGAACTTAGTATTCATCGCAATTCTTGGCATGATGATGTTGTGTTTATCCAAATCATTGATGATGTCTAAAATCGATGATGATAAGACTCTAGTGTCTCTCCGTGTTCAATCATGAAGTGTTCATAACCCAAGTAAATTTTGGATTCCAAATCCTCCCGATTGAGTACGATCCTTCCATAAGAAGATGAATATGTTCCCACATTTCCTTTGCGCCTTTTGAGCATCAACACTTCAAGAATTGGGTTAGGTAATCCTAAAAGGATATATTGCATTGCAAGCTCATCACTTCATAGTGTAGAAGTTCTTGAGGATTCAAGTCCGCAACAAGAGCAATGCTCGCTTGTTCATCTCTTGGTGGATTGGCGCTTGGATCGCGGGTACAATGACGAGAGGCATCCGAAATGGACCTTCCAAGATAACCTTCTTTAAGAACTTTCCATGTGGCTTCTTCGCATCACAAAACCGAAAGAACCTTATCACCCATTGATCGTAGTTTCTGGAGTGAGCATTGGAGGTCTATCAAGTGATCCAGCCTCATGAATTGATTGTTGGCTGCTTAAAGCTTCACACATCTTTGCAAACCTAGTGGGTTCCTTTATAGTGTTCCTTGATGGATGTTGATTAAAGTCATTTGTGTAGGGTTGAACTTGAAGACTTGGTGGTGGTAGAACCATTTGTGGTGAGGGAATTGCACCAAGTTGTGGAGTATGTTGTTGATTAAATTGTTCTTGATAAATTGCTTGTTGTTGATTCCATTGTTGATGTTGTGGACTTAGTTGTTGTTGACGTTGAGAATAAGTGTAAGGGAAATAGTTAGAGTATGGTGGTTGTGACATGTTGAAAACTTGTGTTGGTAAAATGGATCTTTGTAGTCGAATGAACCTTTGTTGATGAAGTGTCCTTAGGCGAGAAATCACAAGAAACCAAGTAGGACTTATCGTAAAACACCAAAGTTACGCGTAACAAATAGAGTTACGCTGTAGTTTTAGCTTACGCGTAAGTAGGGTAAATGCACTAAAGTTATGCGTAGGCACAAAGTTAGGCGAGGATTACCTTATGCTTAAGACTAGGCTTAGCGTAAGATGAATCTTATGCGTGGGATTTCTACGCGTAAGCTTTATGCTTATGCTTAATTTTAGGTTTTGTTTAAATGATCTTTACACTATCACAAAGGCAAAAGATATCCAAAGTCGACGATTTTCAGTGCTTATCCAAGCAAGAAAACACGGAGTAAACCACCAAACGAAGATCAAACCACGGATAAAGTTATGCGTAAGATTAGGGTTTTGATACGCGTAATCTTACTCGTAAAATGATTATGCCCAAAGATGTTTCTAAACCAGATTTTTGTGATGAGATAGCTTCAATATCACCAAAATAACACAAAAGTGTGAAACTTGATGAACCAAAACCCTAAAAGCAGCTTAAGCGTAGAATGAAACCCACGATAAAAACTAGTTTAAAACAACGATCCACGATAAAGTTTGAAACTTTTGCCAAAACAAGTATTTTAACACCTTAAAACGTTGAAAGTACAAGAATCTTGGATTCAAAAGTGTAAAAATACGCTTTAAGCTTAACCAAAGTATCAAGGTTGTTCTACGCGTGGGACCAAAAACCCACTTCAAGAAACAACGATTCACCCAACTAGTTAGGCGATTGATACCATCGTTAGGTCACTAGTTTTACAACACAAGCTTACTAGAAAGAGATAAAGGCGATTGAACAATAAACCAAACACACACACACGTTAAGAGTAAGACCGGTTATGCGTAGATGTGAGTGAAAGAGAATAAATTGAACAACCAACCCCCAAGTGAGGGTTATTACATAGTATTTATAGGCAAGGAGCTAGGGCAACACTCCCACTCCTTCCCTTTTCCTTATTGGACATTGGCCTAAGCATATGGGCCTTCTACATAAGCTTGACCTTAAACAAACATAAAGGCCATAATAAGCTACCTATTACATATGAGTAACTAACACTTGAATTAAGGTTTAGGAGTGATTCCAACACTCATCGCCTTAACGCCATCGCTCTTGTGTTTCCTATGATGAAGTTCTCATGGAGACATATACTTTGTGTTAATGATCTACATTGGGGTTATATACCCAATCCTTTATATCATTCTTAGCATTGAAATGAAATATTACTAATAGTCTAGTTTATCTAGGTTATTATTATCATAATGTGTTAACCATTTCTTTTTTATTTATTTCATTCTGTCGTGATACATTAGAAAGTCATGTATGCATGCTAAATGAAAATGTAGGCTAAAACACATATCTTGGTATAAAACTATAAGATCTAAAAACCTATGTCTTTATCAAGAAATATGTCTCTGTTTTTCCGGATCCACGGATCCTAAAAGTTAGACTAGTCGGATCCTCATGAAAGGGAACCGTGGGATCCGTACACCGACAACTGCTTTCCATGCAAAATAAAACCACTTTCTTTCTAAAAGTAATATTCCACTAGAATGTCAAAACCATAAGTGAGTTAAGTGTCATTGTTGTTAAAAACCATTGTTAATAAAAATCTAGTAAAACATTAGATAATCATTAGTTGACCACAAACATCACTTTCTATTAACTCATCATTTATATAGGTTCAGCTATGACGCATGAATATGAGTTTGATTTTCACTCACAAGCGTCTACACTCGAACAACTCTCTTGAGCCCAACACACCGGAAATCATGTCCGTGGGTTCAATAATCTCGAAAACCGCTACTTCCACGAAGAACGATTGTAGACACCTCTCACAATTCAAGAAGGTATCAATACCTCCTTCCGAGCCATAGGACTAGAATGTCTTCTTGAAATCAACGAGAAGATATGTCCAAGGTTCATAATGAAATTCTTCCGTCAAGTTGAACTCGTCGTAACGAGGATCGCTTTCTATCTCTTTGGTTTTATATCAAAACCAAAAGTTTGTTTTACCTTGGGCATTTTGCTCACATCCTTCGGATTCCAAATCATGGACAATGTGCCTTCACCAAGATTGGTCTCTTGATTCTCTCTTCAATTTTCGTGAAGAAAATAGTCTATATTGTTCACACATACCTCCCCGGAAGATTTAAATCGCATAATATGCAAACCTCGACCATATTACTCGATTCAAACATTATCTTCACATCGACATCCGAGAAGAGTACAAGCCTTGCACTCATCCTAAGTGAAAATGTTTAGAGTCTTAGGGAAATCGAGAAATCCTTCCCGCTTGTTGTGCTCACATAATGTATTGTTTACTAACACAACAACCATACAATCTCGCCTACTTCTTCGCAAGGCGAATTGTAAATCTTCAAGGCTCCAAGAATAAACTCATCCCTTATGGAATGTTCTTGACGCGTCTCTATCATAACGTCATGCATTTTCATCCTCAATTCAAAGTCCGTTGTACGTACTTGTGAACAAGATGATGGAACCTCTAAACATATCTCTCATGAAGACTTTCTTCATTATTGATTCCACCAACACTCATCAACCACTTGATGATCCTTCTAGCGAAAACGCTCAAGGAACTTAGTAGTCTTTCAAATAGGATCAATCCTTTGTACTCATGCTTTATCAATGTAATCCAATTTCCTTCATGAAATAAAACATCTTACATTTGATATCTTAGTATTAGAACCTCTTAAACTAACCTTGGAATATAATGCATTGTCAAGATCATTGCATAAATTTAGTAAAGGTTCTCTTAGCGATGGACGGATCCCAAAGTTTAGGCTAGACGGATCCCTACACTTAGGGAACCGTGGATCCGACAAATGTAAAATGCAATTGCAAGCATTATATTTCAAACATATCCTTAGAACACCTCACACTAAGCTAGACATAGTGTCTTAAGGCAAATTAAGTCCTTATCAAGTTAAGTAGATCCTTCCTACTCACACATAACTCACCTAGATCACACTCAAAGACACTTGTAGATCTATCGCTTCACTTTAATCCATTACTCTTCCACCTCAAGCTCACACATCATTTTTCACATGATCCTCATATCTAAACGTTGGAAATCTCTTATAGCAAAATTGATCATAATCATCCTTACGCCAAAATTGGTAGAAATTGATCAAATTCTAGTTTTTCCATCTTAAGTCTTTAGGATATTCTCCAAAGCGTTAATCTAAGTCACTATTTAATCTCTAGGATCATTTAGCTTCACTGACACTCTCAAAATCTTTTGTGTCATCCTTGTTCATTCATTGGTACTCATGAAAGTTCCAATTTCTTTCATAAAAGGCAATCATTAGCTACATCACTCATTACCTTCAAGTACTTAAGCACCCTTCATTTAAAACACTTAGGAGGACTCAAACACTCAAGATGGTATAGATCTTAGACATTAGAAACATCATTTTTATTCTTTCATAGTCATGAGAGCCGATCCTCATTGAGGGAACCGTGGGATCCGGGTGATGATTATGTCAACTCTAGCTAAAACAATCATTTCAAGCTCATCTTTCTAACTTAAACACTCCATCTCATCTTAAATGAGTTCCTAGATCAAGACAAACTATGAAGTTGACTCTTGTGCATGTTAATCATCACATTCCAATGAATTTTAGTGGCTTAAGGCTTGAATGCACTTGCCAAATCTCTTGCTTTATAAACCACATTGTTAGGACTTCCATAGTCATCACCTTCATCCTTATTTTCAAAGACTTAAAAACCCTTACAAACTTCTTGAAATCATCTCATCGTGAGGAAAACTCCAAGTAGTAACTTATCCACCAAAGAACCACCTAAGAAAATTGCTCGTGTTGTACACTAAATCTCTTCAATCGAATCATCTCGTCAAGCCAACAAATGCAAGGATCTCTTCTCAACCAATCAAACCAATTCCTAAAAGGATAGTACCTACAAAACTACCTATGCCAAACACCACCATACCTCCTAGGCCAAACAATATCATATCTACTAAACCATCACCATTGGTTCCTAGAGCTATCTCTTTACATCTCCACTATCATCACCACACTCTACAATTTAGAGGATTTTCCTCCTAGGCCGCTCTCATCCTCCTCCGCCGACAACATTCTCCTCATTAGGAGGAATAATGGTACAAAATAAAGGTGTTGAGTCAACATTAGCTCCGCCCTTTTCATTGCTTTCCATCATATAATCCCATCCGATTATGAGAAATCATCAAAGTCAACCACCCGACCATATGGAAGTTGACACTTCTCTACCACCACCATCATTCTTGGTCGAGCCATTCTCAAATGCGCCTTCACCAATCCCTCCGTCGTTTGAGGCTCCACAAGTCGCTTCACTTGATCCTTCGCATCAAGCAATTTCATTTCTTCCACCACCACTACCTAGCCATGACAAAGATTGTTATCATTGTCAACATATTGAAAGTTTGATACATGAAGTACGAGAAGACCAACATTTCATGTTCTATTACCTCCTCGAAAGTTTCGACGAGATTAAACCTAAAGAAACTTGAGCTAGAGGATTTTATTGGTGTCCTAGTTTCAAGCGTTACTTAGACAAGTCTTGTAATTCCAAGTCATGTATCGATCATTTTCTTAGTTTTTAGAGTCATATATATCATATCTCTAGTTTTATTAAATGAAAATACATGCTACTTGCTATATTTCTGTGTATATGAGTATGTTGTATAATACATATGTCACTCTGATATTAACATAATATGTTATATCATCATTGCTGAAATTGATCATCAGCCAGGCGGATCCCTACAAGGAGGGAACCATGGGATCCGTGATACGTAAAACTATTTTTCTACTAACTTGGATCACATTTGCGAAATTGTGCATTATACTTGTTTTCTAACCTTTGTTTTGTAGTTATTCAATTTACACATGAAGACTTTGACACCCTAAAGATAGGGGAGCTTTGTGTCAAAGCAATACATTGCAAATTACTTGCAATATTAGTGAAATCTAAGAAATAAAAGTCCTAAAAATATGAAAATACATTTTACAATCCTAATGATAAAAGAAAAGTTTTAGAAAAAGAAAATTATTTTTACAACTATTATTCTAATTATTATTAATTAAAACTATTTTTAACTATTTAATAATTACCTAAAATACAAGAAAATAGGAAATAAAGCTAGAAAAATAAAATTGAGACTTAGAAAATCTAAAATATCAAAAGAGAATTTTCAAAACTATGTTTGTATTTTTCTCAATATTTTCTATTTTCTAGGAATTAAAAACTATTAAAACTAATTAAATTATTTAAAATACAAATTTAACTAAGAAAAATCTAGAAAATATTTTTTGTCTTTTATATTTATCTAAACTTAAGAAAATTGAAAAATTATTTTTTGAACCTTTTCTTAATTTGTTGTATTAAATGCTATTTAAAATGCTTAAAACTAATTTAAATTAAGAAAAATAGCAAACAAGCTTGAAAATCTGAAAATTTCAGGAAAAGTCTGAAATAATGTTTGGAAGCTAGGAAAAAGGAAAACATGGGGTTGTTTGGAGGAAATAGAATCGATGTACAAGTGCTTATTGAAATAAGCACTTGAATAAGCAAATGGAACAAAACAAGCACCCAACCAAAATGAAGCTTAAATATACTAAAAGTGACCAAATGCAACACAAATCAACAAGCTCTAACCATGGATTGCAATCTAGCTCGATTTGATGTTTGAGCTATAAGCTAAAAACAGATTCTGGGGGCTACTTTAAGCTAGGAAATAAGCACATGAATAAGTCGAAACTAAAACTAACAAATGGAACCTAAACTAGACCTGGGTGAGAGTGTCTAAACCAAAATCAGACCTAGTGAAGCTCAAATGAGCAGTGCAAGAGTTGCAAAACCGCACAAGCCCCTGCAGTTTCGATTGCTCGCATGGGCACTCGAATTCCATTGGACAAGCTAGTTTGAGCTTATAGAAAAATTACAAAATCTATTAAAATGGCCATAAGAATATAGACCAGAGGAAGTTTTAAAACCACAAGATTTACATGATTTGGCCCAAAACCGAGTGAATGAAAATCCTCCTAGTTGAAATGAAACAGTTTTCATGGTTTTGACTTTTTAACAAAACCGAAAATTTGACTAACTTGAACTTTAATTCCAATGTAAGGACTGAAAATGATGTAAAGTGATGAAATGAAGCTAATGTAATCTAACTTTATGGAGTTTAAACACAAAATGAGCTTTTGATCTTGTGAAAACTCAATGCAAGCTTAAAGACAAATTAATGCATGATGTTGACTTTAAGGTTTTGCAGTGCAATAATAAGACAGATAGAGCATAATAAGACTTAGCGACATGAAACAACTGGTAAAACCACTACTCTATCCTCTAGCACAATTTATGGGCAAATCCAAACACCACTTTAAGTCTTTGTTTTGCAAGTTTAATAAAGCTAACTAGTGAACAGTGCTTGAGATATTAATCAAACCGAGCTTATATGAACTAAATACAACTATATAAACACATTAAAACTAGTGGTGACCTCGGATACAGCTACATAAACCGCAATTTTGAAAAGAAAATGGAAATGAGAATAGAACTCACAAATGTCCAAATTGTTATGCAAGCTAAAACCAATTCCAACCCTACACTAACCTAATCCATTTTAACCCAATTCCACCTCTCGCATCATCCCACATCATCACCAAAACCATTCTTGGTCCAATTTGACTTTTGTTGACCATGTTACAAAACTACTTAAAACTTGATTGCAAGCTTACTAAAGGCTAAAATAAGCTTAAAGGAGCTTATTTGATTTTAACATAAGCTTATGAGAAGCTTGAACATAAAGTTTTGAAACTAAAATGAGACAAATGAGCTATGAACTTGGAATTTAAATAAAGACTGAATTGAAAACTCAAAAGCACATACAATGATGTTTTTAACTTAAATGAGATACACAAAGTGAAATTACAACATTGGATTTAAACTACAACATTTATTTGAAAAACGACATAAAGGAAAAAGCTTAAAACTAACTACTCCTTTCTTCAAGCTTCCACTCTCTTTTATACACCCAAGTTGTTTCTCTATCCTCTCGAAAGCGGCTCCCACCTCCTTCCGAGACCATTGGATGACTTAAGGCAATCTTGGCCTTTGATTAACTTTTGGCGGAAATGGTTTTAACAGTTTGTGGGATTGAGTGTGAAGAGGGAAGTAATCAATGCTATTTGGAGGGATGTGTTTGGAGTGATAAGGTCAGGTGGGATATGAGTTGAGTTGTGTGTTGCAGAAACTTGCGAAGCAGTTGGGAGAAGACAGTTTTGCTGCTTCTTTATTTGACCAGAGGAGAGTTGATCGTGGTTTAATAATAAAGGGGTCCAAATGTATTATGACAGGGGTCACTAAGGGTGGCGGTCCAAAAGGCTAGTGAAGGGTCTAATGATAACAAGGACCTAATTGCAAATTCTGAAAATTCAGGGACCTAATCTGCCAAATTAACAAAGTTGATCCAAGGGCTGAAAATGACAATCTCAAAAAGTACAAGGACCAAACTTGACAATTTCAATTTTCCAAGGGCCATTTTTGCCAATTTTCAAAGTTGGAGGACCAAACTTGTAATTTTCTCAAACTTTTGATATTTTTCACCAAATTTTGACAAGTTATGATTTAAAAGGACCTTTGGTGATTTTTCTTTGAAATTTTGACTCGTGGACTATTTTTGACAATTTTAGAAACTGGGGACTGAAACCGCCAATTATGCAAACTTTGCTCATTTTTCATCCGATTTTAAACATTTTGCATCCGAAACATATAAAATGCAATTTTGGAATATTTTCGTATTTTGATGCATTTCGAGCATTTTTAGACGCTTTTGCGATCAGATTAAACCAAAATGATGAGTATTTACACACTCATCAACATCCCCATCCTTTGCAAAATTGCAATCATCAAGAGGGAGCACATTCGTCACATTGACGAGCTTTTGCAAACTTTGTTGCAAACAAACTAGCTTAGTATTACTTTCTTGACGCCTTACATAGGGATGGACTCGTCAAGAGGAGTTAAGACGAGATCCTTTCCGCTACTTGCTCTATAATTCTTCTTTTCTATTTTCACACGTTTTCTTAAAAACATTGCGTTATTTTTCTTCAAGCTATTTTGTTTCAAAAAAAAGGAGAAGAAAGTAAAACTACAAATTCAAACTTTTACAATTTTAGCTTTTCCTTAAAATAATTTTATGTTTTGTCATCAACAAAAGGGGATGTTGGGTCACCATATTAGTAACACAAGCATCAATATAAGAAATAGAGAAGAAAAGATCGGTTGAACAAGTTAAACACACACACACGTATGAATAGATAAAGGTTATGCATAAAGTGAAGTGAATAAAATGAACAACCAACCCTCAAGTGAGGGTATTACAAAGGTATTTATAGGAGAGGCTTATGGGCCTTCTACATAAGCCTTAGCTTAATAACAAACATAAAGGCCTAATTGAGCTAACTATTACATATTAATTACTAACACTTGAATTCTAGTTTAGGAGTTATTCCAACAATCTCCCCCTAAGTGTTAGTGATTGATGATGTGAACGGTGAAAGTGTTGATGTAAAAGTAGTTTTGACGTCTTCTGACATTCTTCTTTCTTGTTAGAAGAATTTCCTTGATTCGAACAATCTCCCTAGTGTAGAGAAATTGTTTCCTTTGAAAAGTTCTGCTTTGACGTCATCATTTTCTTTGTTCTTTGATCTTTGTTCTTTGTGATGGTAGTGATAGTATGTTGTTGTTGTTCGCATCGTGTCGCCTTCATGTTCAAAGGTTCCACGCCTTTCTTCAACATGCTCACACGCTTTTTAACGTTGGATTACAAGATCGATGAAGTTCTCTTAGTCTTTAACTTTGTAGATTCTTTGACTTGATGAAGAATCATTCGACTTTTGTGTTGCCTTTAGAGAGAACTTCCATTAGTGATGATGTTGGTATGAGTATGTGAAGAATCACGACGATCGGTCCGCTCCGAGCTTCCATAAGAAGAAAACATAAGAAAGGTTAGTAACAAGCGGATTCCGCACTTACAAGTTTGAACTTCGAGAGTGTTAACAAGATAGTGTGAAAACACAATTTAATTCTTACAAAGACCGTTCTCGAACCGGAGTCCTACAAGTGAGATAATGCGATGTAAAAGTACACCTACAGCTCGGATGAGTCGTTGAGGTACACCAAGCATCACCTCACGATTGTAGACCGTTTGAGACACACTAAGCGTAATCCATGGGAGTTACCAAAGTGACCGCCGTCGTGGTCGTTTGATGTTGACCACGGCAGACTTTCCATTCAATCATTGAGGATCACAATTATAAACCTCTCATAAATGTTCTCTCTGATTGCTAGGATCCGTAGGACTCGATAACGTACCACCGTTGTTCTTATTGTTGATCGACAAGTGATGAAATGTCAAGTGTACCTATGAGATCTTTTGATGAATCTCGTGGCTCTAGACTCAATAGTGCATTTTGCTTTTCCCGAGCGGAGACTAGGAGAGGGTCTCCTTCTTCAATACCAAAGAATCTCTAAGAGAAAGCCGATAGTTTACGAGGGTTCCCGTGAGAATGAAACAAGCTTCGCTGAGAGAAACTTGAGTGGCTAAGAAGGTTTAGTGCATGCGCCATCGGGTCCATGACTAATTTTAATCTTCAATACCGGCGCATTAAGTGAAAACCAAGAGTATATGAATTGAACCCTTGTCCGCCCTAAGTTGAATAACTGAGGGCTATTTCTTTTCACCCTTTTCTTTGGTTTTCTTTTTAATTCTTCAACTCCTTCTTTCTCTGATTCTCATTTTCTCCTCTCTTTTTTTTCTAATCATACCTAAGGACTTCTAATTCCAACTCTGGCGGATCATAGGACGGTTATTCCTAACCTTAATCACCTTATAACTCCATTGCCATAAAACCATTTTCATGAAAAATCTCTCGAAGTGTTTGTGAATGAAAAACATGTTTGAACACTTCAAGAGCTTTAGATTTTCGAAATACTCCCTCCATATGTGCTTAAGAGTTTTGACAAAATCACACAAGGAGGAAAGAGCACGCAATTTTGAATTGATCAACTCAAGATAGACACTTCCCATGAGACACGGTTACGTTGCATAGTTAAAGAGTTACATTGTCGCTTTTAGGTGACAACTAGCTCTAATAACTACCTTGAAGGTGTGGACAATCCTTGAAAGGTTGTCAAACCCACAAAGTTCATGTCTATCAAGAGCTTCTCGAATAGGTACAATTTACTTGGATAAGTCTTGAAGACAAATCTTTTCAATGTATGACTGCTCGGTTCCGTCAATTCATGGGTTGAAGTCTTTTCACACGAGGATTCACTTGCAAAACACAACATATTTCTTATCACATAATTTTTCTCCCTCAAAAATGGCATATAAATATGTTATTTTTGAAGAAATGTTGAGAATAAATATGACCATTTTGAGTTTTGTGGGAAGATTACACGAAGAACAATTTGTGAACAAAGTTTTAAATCAAATACTCCCCCTCAACAAGTGATAGAAACTGTTGAGGTTTTGAAAAATCATAAGGGGAAGTACTTGTTCTTTTGAGCAAAACCTTTTCAAGATGAAAGATTTGATAAGTTTTACTCAAAAGTAAGAAGCTTTCGCTCCTTTTATAAGGATTGTGGCACTGAAGCGTACCACATGGTCCTTTCATTACAAGAACGGGTTGTACACTATTATGTGTGCACAAACCATTGTCAGATAATCAAACAAACAAAATCACAATCAAGAGAGTACCCAATGATTACAGACGATCAACTACTTTCTGAGGACGTTGGAAAGTCAGAATCAGAAAGTTTGGTCATCCTCCCGCATAGCTCTTCAACCGTTTCATCTGATCCCGATGAATCAAACATTCATCAATCCTAGTGATAAATCAACGAACATCCTTGCGATCCTTTGAATTCCATCTCTTCATCTGAATTATACCCAACTCAATGTCCTTCAATCGATATGCCAATTCATCTCGAACCATCTCCAGGGTGGCCTCATAGAACTTTATGAATTTCATCGAAAGCCATGAAGTAAGTATGGTGATTTTCACATCAGTAGACAACCCCAAACTTTGGTTTATGAACGATTTTGTACTGAGGTTCTTGATTGATTCCGATGAAGTGTAGAATTTAGGTAAGATTCGACCCGAGGTGGAGATCTTCAACACGCTCTTTGATTTGATGCGTATGAAAACAAGGAGTGCGATAATGTACTTGATCCGAATTTTGGTTGAGGTTCGTGTTGGGGCTCAAGTATGTCGTGATCCTCACCACCAAGTATGTAGAGTGATTACCGTTTTCTCCATTGGTGGTGTGGTTTCTAAAACCCTTGGTTGATCGATGGTGGTGGTGTGTAGCTTGTTATGTAGTGGTGATAACCGCTAACCATTTGAAGAATCATTGGATGGAGTTGCCTTCTTAATGATTTTGTTGTTGACTTAGTTGTTTCTTTTGTTGATGGAGGTGGCGATTGAGATGATGATTTGGGTTTGGTGGAAGTGTCAAGAGGTGGTTCAAGACCGTTGAGGTTTGTGTATTGGATTGTCAACTATGTAGTTGATGATTCGCCTTAGACTTTTCCTCCTCGCTCTAGCGCCTTCTTTTGCCTCTTTTCGAATCATTTCCTCTTCACCGCCAAATTATCATCATCGTGACTCTTTCATCCTTATCGTGATCGTAATCTCCTTCATCATATATTTCCACATCTTCACCATGCTTTTCTTCTTGCGGATGTTTTAGTTGTTGTTGTGGTTGCTTCATTTCAACAAGTAGTAGTGACAAGACACCACGATCCTTATCGGGTTGATTAACCGGATCGGATGGGGTAAGAGATGTTTGCAATGGATCTTCCATAAGTGGAGGACTACTACTTGACCCTCCCGCCCCACCGGGTTGATTAACCGGAAAGGTTGAAGCATGGTATTCCACCCTTTTCGCTTTAATGACTTATGAAATTGTATTTCCTCATCCATTGAATCATACTTATCATCAAGATGACTTTGTGAGCATGAATTTGAATGGATGTTGCGATGGATGTCCACAACAATTTCGCAAGATGATTATGAGCATATGAAGTTGTTGAAGATGACATGGAGATTGTTCATGCCAATTGTTTTGTCGTATCCACCGGGAATGTGTTTGCCATCGAGAGCTCAGCTGGGGCATTGATGTTTGCTTGTATTGCAGCCATTTTGTGATCTGAAAGACATTAGAAAAAAAAACAGACATATGGAAACACAATGTGTTTGTTTTAGTCTGATTTATTATCTAATTCCTTATTTTATGGTAACATGTTTATGTTAGTTACAAGTCCTAAGTCACATTATTCCAATTGATTGAAGTTGATGTGATAAGTTACATGAACATGTTAATTTTGAAATATCAAAGTCCAATTTTTCACTTAACACACAACATATTAACTGTGGGTTATGAGTAATAAGGATCCTTATGCGTAAGAAAGGAGCTTATGTGTAGGAGTAAGCTAAAGCGGAAGACCAAGCTTATGCGTAAAAATTTCTTACGCTTAAGACAAGTTCAAAGGCTTTAGGCTTACGCGTAGGAATAAGCAAGATGTTACGTGTAAAGTTTACTCGTAAGAGTAAAGCTTATGCGTAGCAAGCCTTGTTTACGAATATCTTTCCAAGATACGCGTAATCCACTGTAGACCTCTTATGCGTAAGAGTTACGCGTAAGATTTCTCTTAGGCATTACCTTTACGTATAAAAGAATTCTTTAAGCGTAACGGTTTGAACACCTGAAGATTCTGACATTACGAATAATTAACCTGTTAACTATAAACATGAAAACTTGATTGCGCTTAATTCCAAACATCTTTAGATCACAAAACAAGCATAAGAACATATCGATACACACGTAAAGACTTAGGCGTAAAATTACTTAAACCCTAAACCCTTAATCTACGTGTAAGGGATATAGCTACACAAATCAAACAAGATTGTTTCGGAGTGTCCTAGATGTCATATGAGTGCAATGGAACAAGATTTAACACATTTCTACCACGTAATCGTAAGATTTATGGAGATGAACCCTAAAAACCTAAAACTTAAATTCATACAGTTTAGATGTTTATGGGCTAATTTAAAGGTTAAAAACATGCATATAAACTTATTCTAACACTTTCTTGACTACCTAATAACATGTCACAGAATAGAAAAGCCCTAGATGAGCGCAAGAACCCTAGAATTCGATTAATGAAATTTAAGATTCGTGGATGGTTTTGGACGATTGAAACAAGTTTAATAGACACTAAGAAAGGTTTTAGCATAACTCATTTCAATCCAAACACTTTTATGCATAAACACCCAATTGCTCGAGTGAACAGCTTTTCCAAAATAAGTTTAAAGAGTTTTAACCGTTGGATTTGAAAGATTTTGAAATCCTTGTTAAGAATCTTGTTCAAAACAATTTAGAACTTACGATTATGAACAACTTGAACGGATTTTGAAGATTTGATTTGGGCCGCTTTGATCTTGGTGGTTTAGGAATAAATGCACATGAAGTGGTGCATTGAATGTGTTAGATGAATGATTTTGTTAACATTAATTTGCCAAGTTGACACATTCAGTTCCTCAACCTTAAAGAGGTTCCAACCAAGATTCTTTAACTTCCGTTTAGGTTAGACAACACACTAGTAAGGCAAGAAACATAATGATACTCCCCTTCGACTTTTGAAATAATGAAGTTTGAAGACATTTGAGTATGAGGAGAGTATTTGACAAGAAACGTATCCACTATTTTGGAAGAAACAACATAATTTTGAAAACATGGAAGTACAAGGTTTTATGAAGCTGAAAAATATTTACTTTCTCCCCCTCAACACTTGTTCGCGAAAATAGTGAAAGATTTGATAGAACAAAGTGTTGACTGAAGATTTGTACTTACGATGTTTGAAAGAATTTAGATAAAAGAGTATTTTTGTTGTTTTATCTGATTTTATATTTTTGTATTTTGTTTTTGAAAAATATTTACAAAACAGGTTTTGGTATTTGACTGGTTTTAAGAATATTTTAAGAGTTCATCCAGTTCCTCTTGAGTCAAACACCGCATACCAATCCGGTGGACCAACTCATTAAACCTAGCCGGAGCTAAAGCTTTGGTGAGAAGATCTGCTAGTTGGTATTCTGTACCCACAAAGTATAATTCAATAGTACCCTGTTCCACGTGGTCCTTGATGAAATGATATCAAAGATCGATGTGCTTTGATTTCGAATGTTGAACTGAGTTGCACGAGATCGCAATAGCACTCGATTGTTGCAAAGACATCGATTTTCTCAAATACGTTACCATAGTCTTTGAGTTGTGTTCTCATCCAAATGACTTGAGCACAAAGACGCCGACATGGCTACATATTCTCGCTCATTGAGGACAACGATGTACAATCCTACTTCTTCGATTGCCATGACACCGCTTTATCGCCAAGAAATTGTAATGCTCCCGAGGTACTTTTCCGTGAATCTAAGCATCCCGCGTGGTCGTCGTCTCAAAAGCTATTAGTTCAAAACAAGAATCCTTCGGATACCGATTCCCAAGTTAATGGTTCCCTTGATGTATCGGAGGATTCTTTTAGCCTCGAGAGAGGTGGGTTTCATTGTCTCGATTGATAACGGAGCGTAGATATACCAAAAAAACAATGTCAGCCTACTAGTCGTTAGATACATGAGAGACCCAATGATACTACGATATTTTGTAGTGTCCACCAATTTCCCATGTAAATCGGTGTCTAGCTTCTTGGTATGAGCCATTGGTGTGGCATAGGTGTCACATTTTGCATTCCAAATTTGTTTAACAGTTCAAGGCGTATTTGGACCGACTCAAGAAAATACCACGGGTGATTGATGAACTTGCAGTCCTAGAAAGAACGTAAGTTCACCCATCATTGACATTTCAAAATGTTTCTTCATTAGTTTTGCAAAAGCGATTGAGTACTTTTATGTATTGACCCAAAATGATGTCATCCACGTAAATTTGAACAATTAAAATATGTTCCCGTGATATTGTATGAAAAGAGTTGGGTCGACCGAACCTTTGATAAAATTATTGGCAATGAGGAAAGATGATAACTTATCGCACCACGCCCGAGGAGCTTGTTTGAGACCATACAGAGCTTTTTCGTTTGTAGACATGATTCGGGAACTCGGGATCAATGAATCCTTCCGTCGGTGACATAAACCGCTTTTTTAGTTGTCCATTCGTAAAAGCGCTTTGACGTCCATCCGAAAGACCGTTATATTCATATGAGCCACGAACGCGAGAAAGATCCGAACAACCTCAAGACGAGCAACCGGAGCAAATGATTCTTCAAAGTGAATACCTCTTCCCGTTTATAACCCTTAGCCACCGACGTGACTTGTTTCTAATTACGCTCCTTCAAAGATCCAATTTGTTCTTCCAAATCCATTTGAGACCAATGACGAGACCCCGCTGGTCTTTCAACCGCCTCCCATACTTCAAGACGTTTAAATTGGTTGAGTTCTTCTTGCATGGATTCAATCCGGTTGTCCTTTATCATTGCGCCTTTAATGTTTTTAGGCTCGATTAGCGAGACGGTGAGAGCATAAATGCATTGTTCACCATCGCGTGAAGACGTTGTCTTGTTACGATCGGTTGATTTGGGTTGCCAATTATGTTTTCAAGAGGATGGTCTTTGGCCAACGATTTGTCGAGGTTGATGTTGGTATACATTGTGCGATTTTGAGGATTCAAGTGACTTGTACATGATTCCGCAACATTAGGTGCAACAGCCATTAGCAAACGGGTTGAAGAACGATTTGGATCAAAATCAGGTGGGGGTACTTCATTGTTCGTAACATCATCGCCTAGTTCAAGATCGTTGGAAGCGCTTGTTCAACTGTTGTTGTAGAGTCAACGGTGGTGCTTCTTCAACAAAGAGTTGTTGTAGCAGTGTATCGTATAGGAATATGATCGTTGAGCAAAGGAAACATCGGATACACCGAGCACGCTCATCAATGTCATCATTAAACAATGAGCAAATAACTTTTCCATTTGTTGACGAGTAAGTCGGGGCTTGGTTCATGATGATGGGGTTAGAGGAAGTTTAAACGGTTGTGACCGGGTTCCAAGTCGTTATGCTCGTAATCCATTGTGAAGAAGTTTGAGAATCGCCCCCAAACCGACAACCGTCTTTAGCAGATTTGAAACTTTGATGAAGTCTACATTTCCTCTAACTTTGAAGGTTTCAGATGCAAGAATTTGTAGATGAGCAAGAAACCACACAAAGAAAATCGACTAATTGTGGAAGATCCGCTCGAGGGTAACATGCCGTAAATCAACAAGATCTTCTCACGTATGTAGATGCATCACACCAAACAAACCATGAAAGACGAAATGATATGACTTTCCCCGAATGTTGTGGTCTTTCGAATACTAATCACCGTGAATATGCAATAACTCGATACTAAGACCGTGTATGAGGCATCATAACATCATATTTGGGTAACTTCACACAAGATCACCCATGAAATTGAGATGATCACACCAAAGTGAGACGTTTGAGCCACGATCGCCTTATTTCTTCCCCAATTGAAGAAATTCAAGAAGGCATTGGGTTTTCGCAGAAGCATGTAGAAGAACAAGGAAGAAATGACCACCTACACACTATCTCCCCTCGATGTTTTCAACAACGTAACTCCTTAAAAGTGATAGTTATAAGTCGCGAGCACAACAACGTAACTCCTTACATCGATAACTCAAGTTCAAAACGGTTAAAGTTTCGAACAAGGATCTCAAGAATCATGCATCCAACCAACCCCGATATCTTCAAGATACTAAGTACACGCCCCGTGATATCCCACTTCAACCTCAAATAAATAATAGTGAATTCTCCCGAATCACATCTTGCGGTTAAACGCCCAAAATTAGCCGTCATTAACGGTTTATATGAACTTGATAATGGTTTCCGATTCTTGTCAAAATGTATCCCGTGAAAATTTATAGTTACCAAAATACCACTCATTTCCAATATAAAATGTGTACCCTCAATTTTTTGTGAAAAAAAAATCGGGTAACAAAATTTATTATTTATCACCGATCCATCATATCAGTCCATTGGTATAATATGTTGAACATGACCATGCGAGCCCATTCATATTAAATCAATGACAAGGCCCATCGAAATATAACACACTATGCCTGGTCCATCAACGAATTAATACACACGGCCCATAATAATACCTTTATCCATCGAATAATTCAACCCACATCCAACTGATATATCCGACTATAAAAGAATAGCGTGATTAGGTTAAACTTGCTTTGCCAATTGACCCTAACCCTAAACACAATAATATATCCGCCTACCACAAATCCCACATACGCCCTCTCCAAAACTTCTCATCACCAATCAACAAACCCATCTCTTCTCTATGCACGAAAATTAATCATTTACACAAACACAACGAACCTTAAACAACCCTCATCAATAGTTTGTAGCAAACACCAATAACGAAACAAAGTTATAAAGGTAATTCGAAACATATGAGAGTGACTTCATGATCCAATAAGTGGGTCACATGTAGGTTTTGTTACGATTAAGTTTTGTGTATAGCAAACCGAATACAAAAGAAGGATTATGACGATATTGTTATAGTTCTCTCTTGATTATATTCGAATATAAAGAAAAGAGGCCAAGCTTCTTATAGACCGATGATGGGTTAAGTTCAAACATATGAGATCTTTAAAGATCTATACATTTGTTGAACGAATCTGAGGTTACTTATTTGTTAAATTTCTGTTTTGAGAATCGTTGTGAGGAGATGAGTTAAATATGTGGATTTGTTGTAGTTGAGGATGTGGGCAGTTGGTGATAGCTTCTTGTTTCTGGTCTCGATTTCCTCCTTCTCATTAATTTTCCGTTTTAACAATTATAGGCCAATGAGGATAAAGAAATCTGAGGTCACAAGAGAGTCGATGGTATTTTGTTTGGTCAAGCAGTTTACGTGTTCATCACCACTTTATTTTCTTATGTGTAAACAAACAATCCTTCGGCGTAAAGAGAGTCTTATGCGTAGACCTTACACGTAAGAAAGACTTACACGTAAAAAAAATCTTAGTCGTAAACCAAGTTTCTTATGCGTAAACGATTTTACTCGTAAGGTTAAACCACGCATAAACATACTTTCTTACGAGTAACTTCACAGTTACTCGTAAACGATCTGAAGATGATATATTAGGCGTAATATTAGGGTTTTGACCCATTTTGACTTTTCGGGCGTCCTTTTTCCGACCAAATATTCAAGCAGTTTTGAGAAACCCAGAAAAATACAGCATAAAGACTTTTCATATTATTTGTTTGACCACAGAAATGACCATAACACTTGACACAAACTATGGCACCCAAAAATCATATGCGAGTACTTGTTGGAAAAGGGACACAAATGATATACACGTTGATAAGACCATGACTTTTTTTACCAAAGTAAAAGGATATACCACTTGTAAAAATCATAAAACTAAAATATATATGAAAGGTTGAAGCTTTGTTAGAAAAACATATTTTACAAGACTATTTTTGACAAGATACAACACCAAAATCAACCATAACAACAAACCGACCTCGCTCTTGATACCAATGTTAGGATCGTATGTATGGGTGATTTGGTGAATCGGAGGTCGGGAAGATGGAAGAACATCTTCATCATGTTAGTGAGAGAAGCTAGAGAGAGAGGAAAACTAGTGTGTTTATTATTGATGAAAAGTGAAAGTTTACATAAGAGTCTCACCCTCCATAGAAGTATGGAGGGTATTTATACCCAAACACTTACATCTATCACTAAATGACATAACAAGCCCTTGTGTTTAAGGTAACAAAGATAGAAAATGTAATCCCGTCAATGTCGTTCCATTTACGAGTTAGGAGCGATTCCAACAGGGGAGATTGTTAATACAAATAAGTCGTAAAAACGTTTATTTATATTTTACGATCTTCTAATGTTTTGTCGATAACAAACGTAAAATCATTTTAACGAAACAAATAATATACGTAAATGGTTTGAACTAATAGTTTCTAACATATTCACATTTTCACATAAAACACTAAAACAAGTATAAGTGATTTTATGATTTAATATTACATATGTACAACAACTAGTGTTTAAATATTTGAGTAAAATATACACATAACTCGTATGTAGTATATTGGTAATATAAATGGGTAGAAACTTAAGTATCATAACCCATTGACCAAATACATTGAATGTAGTTGGGTACAACCCAAAGCCCATGACCCATGGAGCTTGACCAGAACCCATTGCATGACATCATGTCGATATCATATATTGATAATATCCATAACTCATGGTATTGACCCATACCCATGTGACTAGGTGCATTGCACTCAAGAGATACATTATTATTATTATTATTATTATTATTATTATTATTATTATTTTTATTATTATTATTATCATTATTATTATCATTATTATGATGATTATTATGATCATTATTATTATTATCATTATTATTATCATTATTATTATTATCATTATCATCACCATCATTATTATTATCATTATTATTATGATGATTATTATATTATTATTATGATTATTATTATGATGAGGATTATTATCATTATTATTATGATTATTATTATCATCATCATTATCATCATTATTATTATTATTATCATTATCTTTGTCATTATCATCGTTATTATCATCATTATTATCATTAGCATTATCAATATCATTATTATCAATATCATTATCATCATTATCGTCATCATTATTATCATCATTATTATCATTATCATTATTATCCTTATTATTATCATTATCATTATTATCATCATTATCATCATTATTATCATCATTATTATTATATCATTATTATGATTATTATTATGATGATTATTATATTATTATTATTATTATTATTATTATTATTATTATTATTATTATACGCATAACAGCAGTAACGTGGTATTTGTGTTGGGTTTGTGATAAGGTTGATATATATAAGGTCCTACAATTGGTATCAATCGCCTAACAATGGTTTAGGAGTGTTTGTGTTTGTTTTGAAGGGTTACGCATAAGGCTCACGTTTTACATCTTTGATACGCATAAAGCTTTAATTTTTGCACTTACCAATTCAAGATTCTTGTCGTTTAAGGTTTATTTGGTGCTAAAGTTTCAGTTTTTTGCAAAAAGTTTGAAGCTTTACGTGTTTTTCTTCACTTTTGAACTCGTTTTTGGTTCATTGGTCATTTCTACTGTAACTTTTCTAGCAACTTTGGGTGAAAAAGGTCGACATTTTTGGGTTATTCGAGTGTTTTTAAGGATATCCGTGCAAGCTTAAATCATTTGAATCGTTGGAAATTTCTTACGAGTAGAAGTCAAAAGTCAAAACCCTAGTTTTCTACTCAGTAACTTTTCTAAGCACTTTGGGTGAAAAGGTTAACATTTTTGTGTTATTTGAGTGTTTTTAAGGTCATGCGTGCAAGTTAAATTGTTTGAATCTTTGGAAATTTTTACTAGTAGGTCAAACCCTAGTTCTACTCAGAAGAAAGTCAACTACTCATAAGTTTTCTACTCATAACTTTTTGGTGAAGAATCTTCGAGCTATAACGGTTACTCGCTTCCCTCACTTGGATAAGTGTGTGGAACACTTCGACTTGTGGATATCCCTTACGCCGTGATGTTGTAAAGGATTTTGGTTCTTAACCATAGTTTACGCATAAGCTAAAAGCTTACGAGTAACTCTACGCATAACTTCACAATTACGCGTAAGGTTTACGAGTAACTTTTGTCTACGTGATAAGCTTAAGGTTACGCCAGAAGATACTTTCACGATAAGATCCCACGCCTAAGGAATCCTACGCCTAAGCTTCCCACGATAAGATCCTACTCAGAATCAGATCCTACTCAGAATCACATCCTACTCAGTAACCATATCCTACTGTAACCATATCCTACTCAGAACTTCTTTGGTCTACGCCAAGCTCTTTCTACGCCTAAGGTTTAAAAAAAAAAAAAAAAAAAAAAATTTAAATTTTGAGGAGACTAAACGTTCAATTTTACGAGATTCAAATTTTGGTTTAACTTGAAAATTTTTGGTCAAAATTCAAATTTTGGACCCAAATTCAAATTTTTCGGTCAAATTTTACACAAAATTGTCATAACTCGATTTTTCATACGACCTTAGAATTGATTTTATAGTGAATTTCAAATTTTGACGAAAATTTTAAGAACCGAGTTTATTTAGCGACTTTCTAAACACCTCAACCAAGCTTAATCTTCATCAACCACAACCCTTTATCGTTGAATCGATCCTACATCAACTTTATCATATCATACCTTCATCAATGGCTACTCAACAAGACATTCATGCAAAGGTGCCGAAACCGACCTCCTATGTTGGCAAAAGGTGGTTATCTTCAATGGACAAGTCGAATGTCCGTCACATAAAGACCAAACCTAATGGGAAACTCATGATTAAATCCATTCAGATGGACCCTTCCACCGACAAGTTCATGTACCGAAATGCGTACGCAACACCTCCCATCCCACCATCCTCTCATCTTCAAACTAAATCGTAATACATCAAGAGGATCGAAACAAGTCGATGCGTATGACATGGCAATTCATATTATCCAACCTGGTTTACCAATAGACATCTTTTGTCATGCGGTGAGCCAGAAACCGCTTTCGATATGTGGGAACGTGTTAGACGGCTATGTTTTGGAAACGTAAATTGGTAAACAAGATATGGAGAACAAGTCGCTAACCGAATGGGAGAAGTTTACATCTACACCAGAGAATCCATTGAATCCTACTATGGAAGGTTTTGCACTTTGATGAATGAGCTTATCGAAACAAGTTGGCACCCGAACAATCGCTCAAAACATCAAGTTCCCGAATAATCTTCCGTAAGAATGGGGACGATATGTCACTATTGTTAACCAAACAAAAGACCTTCATCGTGAACTTTGATCAATCGAATGATTTTCAAACAAAACCAAGTCAAGCGAATGAAGTCGTGCAAGAAAGATTAGCAAAGAATCATGATTCATTGGCACTCATTGCAAAGACTCAAAATTCAATTGAATACACAACAACAAGCTTCATCATCTTCCAACAACAACAACTTGCAAAGAATACATTCAACAAGCACAACAACAATTCTATCCACCGTAACAACAAGTCATTCAACAACCGTATCCACAATACCAGAACAAGGAATCATCGATAATGAAACCGACCACGAGAAGCGACCTTGCAACAAGTATTTTCTTTATTGGATAAAGCATTTAGCAATGATGGGTAATCAAAGCGTTCCGTATCAAGGTAATCACGGTCAAGATGTTGGAAATCGATGGGATGTAATGTTGGGAATAGAGCAAAGGGTAATAAGAATGGCAATGTTGCAGCTCCAATGTTGGGAATTATGGAAATGTGAATCAGGTAATCAGATTAAGTGTTATAACTGCCAAGGAGTGGGTCACATGGCAAGAAACCGTCCCACTAAGCCGCACAAAAGAATGGTGATTTTCTTCGAAAGTCGCTTTGTTAGCGATAAGCAAGCGCGGGTTCCAGCTGAGGCCGAGGAACATGACTTTTTCGCTATTATGGATGATTTGGAAGACCTCGAGGAACTCAATGCGAATTGCATCTTCATGGAAAATCTTCGTGAAGCTAAGTATGACATCGAGTCGACTCACCTCCCGTCTATGACGCCAATACAGATCTCGAGGTACCAATCATTGATCCATGTTATAACAATGTCATATCCGATGTGTTTACTCATGACGAACAGACTCGTGACGCCAACACCCACTTATGATACATACATGGACAATCCGAGTTGTAGGAATACGAACTCCGAAACTCCATATGTGATCCTAGTGGAGGTCGTGGGCACAAAATAATCGCGATCGATGAGGAAACACGTGCTTATTTTGAATCATTAATTAATCAATGTGGCATTGAAGTTGAGAAAGTTAGAACGGTCAATCGCGGGTTAAGGCCGCGAATGTTAAATTGACCACCGAGCTTGAGAGTTACAAGGAGCACGCCAAAGCCTATGAATTTCATACAAACAAAATTTCCGAATTAGAAATTGGTTATCGAGATTCTGCTTTAAGAGAACAACAATTGCAACTCAAGTATGACACACTTGATGTGAATCAATTTGAAAATAAAATCTTTAAACAAGGAAATTTCGATCTAAACAACCAACTTTCTAAACGAAAAGCACTTTCTCTCGATCTTGAAAAGAGAAGAAACAGTTGATTGCGATTTTTCAAAACGAGAAGATTCTCTTCTTGATGAAATTCGGATAAAATGAAACTATCAAAAATTGGATAATTTGCTTCTTACAACGGGTCATTCCGCTAAAACAAACAAGATGCTTTCTAATCAAGAAAATCCGATATTTCACACTTCACATAAAATGGCTCTTGGTAACTCACCTCCTTCGCCCTCAAGAAAGCTCAGAAGAACGGAATGTGTTGAACAATGGACAACCTTTGCATGAACCCATAATTGTTCGTGATTCTCTTGAAACGTTAGAACTATCCGAGGAGAGTCGATTAAAATGAAACAAAAGAATCCAGATCTTAAACCGATTGATTATAACAAATGGAACAAAATTAATGGAATTACTTTTGTTAATCAAAAGAAAAGTAAAGTTTTCCATCACACCAAGTGTTTTAAACAAAGTGTCAACACCAGCTTTCAAAACCGGTTGTAGTTTCCAAATCTCTTCGAAAATCGAACAAATGTCTTCAAACAATCCTTTTAACACAAGTGATACTAGAAGCATTTTAGACGATGTTAAAACTAGAATTGGGAGTCTTCAAGAGATTGTTAAAACTAAAACCACTATGACACCTAACAACCGGTTCTCTACTTTTGATATCGAACAGAGAAAGTTTTTGAAACTCAAATTGCCCCTCACCGAATAACATCAACTCAAGGGTAATTCATGTTGAACAAGCACTTTGAAAGAAACAATTGACTTTGTCAAGGACCATAAACCGTAAAGCAAGCTAATGAATGTTTTGAACACATCAAAGTTTTGGAAAATCTAAATGACTCTCTTTCAAGATGTTATGACTACCGATATCATGTCCATTATTTTGCAAACATATTCTCGTTGAAGATCATGAAAGACTCCAACCGAGACCTCCGTAATTGTTTCAAAATATGAAAATGCTCTTGCAAAACTTGAAAAAGAAAACGTGTCCTATTTTAAACAACTTGATCGAAAATCGAGGAATGCAAGTATGACAAACTGTCAGATGAGCGTGCCTACAAGGACATGCAAGAGCAAATGATCTTTGAGAGCTCACCGATGTCTAAAAGGAAAGGTCAGGATACTAAGTTTGCAAAACCATTGACCGAGAAGAAAACAAATGTTCCCAAACCGGTTTTCAAACCAAAATGTCTATTTCGCCTCCAAAAGTCAATGAGAAAATGATTTGTCAAAACAATACCCACGTACTTTGCCTATTAAAAGAGAATTATCAAAGGTTTTGAAAACCTGCTTTTGATAAAGAAAATGTGATTAAACATGGCACTTCTAGAATAGTACACGGAATGTGACCAAAAATCCGCTTAAAGAATCTGTTGGTTCTAACGACATGGTCAACAATCACTATCTAGAAGAAGCTAGGAAAAGGCATGCACTGAAAAGATGGAATTCTAGGTGCAACATCTAGGGTGATGAATTCTACAAGATTTCAAGGCACCGCTAGTAGTAGTAAACCATTACCTAGGAACACTCTACAAAAGACTAGGGATTGGCTTGCATCTAAGAGTAGTTGCGCAAAAGAAAATGCTATGCCCTTAGAAAACAACACTAGAATTCTAAGTCTTTTCGAACAAGAATCAATTTCCAAAAGACCAGTAGTGACAAAGTTAAAGTCTGCTTTAAACAAGAATATTGAATTTGTCTGTACTACATGTAAAAATGTATCTTTCGCCTAATCATGATGCATGTGCCTTACAATATCTCAAGAAAAATAATTCTCGTGCCAAGGCACAATCCACTAAGACACCAAATAGAAACAAACCCGTTGACAAGATGAACATCAAAAGGAAACCTAATAGGTGGATCTCTTCAGACGTAGTTTTTCAAAAATGAGTCTTCCATCAACTGATAAGAAAACAACTCCTCGATCTTACCTTAGTGGATACCCACGGGCAAAGTTTTCAACCAAATAGGTCTTAGATGGATTCCACAGAAAGATGTTTGATACTTGCACCTACACGTATAATAGTGAAAATCATCGGATAAGGAAGTAAAACCACTACAACCATTGATAGTGATCACCTCGCCGTGAGGAATCTTGTACTTCTAACATTGTTATTTGTGAAAACTCTTCTTCTTTGGTTGCGTGAATCAAATATCTCTCGAACCAAACTCATCCGAGGGTTCCAATTCAGAAATCTTCTTCTTCATCACTCTTTCTATCTTCTTTATTGATTTTCCATCTCTTTATAAAACCAACAAAAGCAAAATATAAAAATATAAAACTTTCAAAATACAAAACAATATAAAATCAAAAATCCAAAATATTCTTCTACGACATGTCTCTCGTGATAATCGATATTCAGACGCTTTAGAAATGTCATTCAACAATGATACGGGCATGTACATATGCTTGAGCGAGAGTTCTTTAATATGTTTTCTAAAACATGTCGCTTCTCAAAATTTCTTAATAAAATGGCTTTCGTAATAATTCTTCTTCAATATCTTCAAAAGATTTTTAAAATCTTCATCTTATGTATTATTGATTCGAAATTTTCAAAAGATTTTTCAAAATCTCTCACATTTGGTACCAAGATAATTCCTCTAAACCCTTAATTGATTCCAAATTTTCAGAAGAAAAATATGCTTTTTTAAGGGGAGTATAAAACAAAAATTGTTCCAAAATTCATGCTAAATCGCTTTCTCCAAATGCTTTTCAAAAACATATCTTTTAATCATTTTGTTTCAAAACATCATGGATATGCTATTTTTGAGGGGAGAAACGTGATTAAATGTGATCAAAATGTTTAATGATCGTTGTTTGAATCTCAAAAGAGCTCGACTCAGTTGAAACCAATGATTTGACGAGGAATAATGTACCATCTCGAGAAACTTTCTATGGACTTGACCAGGACGGGTAATAATTTCAAGCTAGTTCTCTAGTGATGTAAACGTGTCTCGAATCGGTCTTGTTCATTTAAAGTCGATCAATTCAAAAAGTGCGAACTCTACCCTCACTGTGAAGATTTAAGTTAAAACATATAAGCACATGTGAAGGGGGAGTGTTTATGAAAATATAAAACTCTCGGAGTGTTCCAAACATGTTTTCTATCATAAACACTCTGAGAGATTTTCAAGAAAAATGGTTTTATGGCAACAATAGGACAGTCATGGAGTTATAAGGTGACTAAGGATAGGAGATTCGTCCTATGATCCGCCAGAGCCGGAGGGATCTACCCAAGGACATCACAAATAGTTAGTATTAGAAGTCCTTAGGAATGATTGAAAAAGGAGTAATGTGAGATAAGGAGAAAGAAGGGTTTAAGAATTCAAAAGAAAAGTAATGAGAAAGGGTGAAAAGAAATAGCCATCCATAATCAACCTTAGGGCGTAAACCGGTTCAATTCATCTCATCGGTTGTCACTAGATGACACCGGTATTGAAGACCAAGACGTCATGGACCCAAAGGACGACCGCACTAAACCTTCTAGCCACTCAATTCCTCTCAAAAGGGATTTGTTTCATTCTCACCGGGAACCCTACATAATCTATTGACTTTCTCTTAGAGATCGTTGATATTGAAGAAGGAGACCTCTCCCTAGTCTCCGTCAGAAAACCAAAATGCACTATTGAGTCTAGAGCCACGAGATTCATCAAAAGATCTCATAGGAACACATGACATGACATCGCTTGTTGTTCATCAATAAGGGCACAAGTGATATATTATAGAGTCCCACGCAGTCTTAGCAACCGCCGAACATTTATGAGAAGTTTCACATCCGTGATCTTCGTGATTGAATGGAAACCCCGCTGTGGTCAACATCAAACACCCCGACAAAGCAGTCACTTGTAATTCTCCCGGATTACGCTTAGTGTGTCTCAAACGGTCTACGTCGGGGGTGATGCTTGGTATACCTCAAATGACTCATCCGAACTGTAGATGTACTTGGTATATCGCGTTATCTCACTTGTGGGACTCAGCTCAGAACGGCCTCTGTGAGAATTAGAGACGCTTTCACACTATGTCATAACACCCTCGAAATTCAAACTTGTAAGTGCCGAACCGCTTATTACTAACCTATTTTATGTTTTCTTCTTATGGAAGCTCCGAGCGGATGGATCGTGCACTCGCCACATGCTCATACCAACAACACATGAAAGTTCTCATCATAATCAAAGGCTACTCAAAGTTAAAGATGATTCTTCGTCAATGTCAAAGAATCGCAAAGTGTAAAGACTCGAGAACTTCATCATTGGAAACTCAAAGTCAAATAGAAGTGTGAGCATGGTGGAGAAAGACGGAGACACCTAACTAACGGTTGACAACGGCAGACAACCACATTATCCGATCACAAAGCATGAAGGAACAAAAATCAAGACTATTCTATATCTACTCACAAAGTTCAAGCTCAAAAAGATTAAAGACCTATTCAAGTGGAGCATCTTTTGAATGACCACCCCTTAGGGGGAGATTGTTAGCCTTGATTATTTTTATTAGAAGTGATGGTCATTCACATTTAGGAACTTTGTAACGTGTGTTAGATATCATGATAGAATAGTCAACGGGCTCGTGGATTGGGCTAAGCTAATTGGGCATTAGTTGTTGCTAGCCTTGTCTAATTCGTAACCCAAGCCCAATCCAAGTCCATCTCAAGGCCCATGGCCAAGCCTTAGGGCATCATCTCTTACCTATATATACCCCTCAAGTATGTCATTTGAGGGTGTGCTGAGTGTGTGTGTGTGTGTTTTCCTTTGAAGCAATATAACATCTTATTGTTTTCATCTTCTTTTCTACCTCTAAACATACATACGAATATACATCAAGTCACCATATCTTTTCTTCATCTTTTCTTTCTTTTATACGCAAATACACTTGTGTAACGTGGTATTTGTGTTGGGTTTGTGATAAGGTTGATATATCTAAGGTCCCACATTATTATTATTATTATTATTATTATTATTATTATTATTATTATTATTATTATTATTATTATTATTATTATTATTATTATTATTATTATTATTATTTTTATTTAATCACACTTTTATTAAAAACTCATAGGATTACAAAGATTAGTGGGGAGCCTCAAACCAACCGAGCCCCCACACCTCTAGCAATGGTAAAACCAATCCTATTAAAGATATGAATCTGCCGCACGCGCCCAATGTCCCTATCTCCATAAAGCCCAATATCCACCTCCTTACGAAATGAAATTCGGACCGAGAACATATACCAACTAGAGCATCATGCACAAGGTTATGCCGATGTTTAATGCCAACAATACCCGCACGAAACAGTGATCCCCATAAATATCTCCAAGAATACCTTAGAACAGTGAACACGATACCGAACAAAGGAAAGAGGAACACCCAACCGATAGCACAAAGACACAACGATATGCCCCGATATTCATAGTTTGTCCCATCCGGATATCGAGCCACCTTAAGCCAATCAAGTATGATCCTTTATTATTATTATTATTATTATTATTATTATTATTATTATTATTATTATTATTATTATCATCATCATTATTATCATCATTATTATCCTTATTATCATTATTATTATTATTATTATTATTTATTATCATCATTATTATCATTATTATTATTATTATTATTATTATGGTGATTATTATATTATTATTATTATTATTATTATTATTATTATTATTATGATCATTATTATTATCATCATCATTATCATCATCATTATTATTATTATTATTATTATTATTATTTTCATTATCATTATCATTATTATTATCATTATCATTATTATTATTATCATTATTATTATCATTATTATCATTATTATCATCATTATTATTATCATTATCATCATTATCATCATCATTATTTTTTTATCATTATTATTATTATTATTATTATTATTATTATTATTATTATTATTTTTATAAACATCACTTTATTAAAAACTCAAAAGGATTTACAAGAAATTAGTGGAAGCCGAGAAACCAACTGGCCCCACTCCTCTAGCAATAGCAAAACTAATACGATTAAAGATGTGAACCGCAACACGCGCCTAATGTCTTGAGTCAAGGAGAAAAGTCGAATACGCTTTAGTAAGGTTACGGCCTTTTCTCAAGTTCTCCAAAAGAAGAAAAAGAAAAGGGAGGAACCCGTATCCAATATCTGCGCAAGATTTAACCTCATACTTGACACGCTTACGCCTGCGACCTCACTAACCGCACGCCCCGGCACAAAATCAAGCAGCCCCGATTGTGTCAAAGGAGACGAACATGTAAGATCAACACAAACATCACGCCCGCCATCCCAAGAATAAAGCAATATATCAGCCGGTCGCAAGAGTCTGTCCATATCTCCATGAAGCCCAATATCCACCTCCTTACGAACAGAAATCCCGGATCGAGAGCATATATCAACAAGGACATCACGCACAATGTTATGCCGATGTTTGATACCGACAATACCTGCACGTGAAACTGCATGATCCCCATAAATATCTCTGGTAAAAACCTTAGAACATGCCGAGCAAGGTACCTGAACAGTGAAAAGGGGAACACCTAGTCGATAACACAACACACAACGATAAGTTCTGGCGTTCATAGTCTGTCCCAATCCGTATATAGAGCCACCCTAAGCCAATCAAGTATGATCCTCCTTTAGTGAGCTCCATAGCGCCACCGCCGAGGAGATAGATGGAACGTAGATTCAACATTTTGGGTAACCCGATCGAACTATATATCTACCTATTTCTTCATAAGTTTGGGGCGCGACCTCGCTAGGGTTACTCAAAAGGTCAATATCCATATTCGCATTAAAAGTACATGGAGCATCATCAAAAGAGGGACCAAGAGTCACAATACCAAAGACTATGGAGAAGCTTAGTTCTGCAGACTAGCGATTGAAGTCTCAAGCAAGAAAGGCATAGTTCAAAACATCACCGCAGAATATAAACCAAGCCCCCAAAAGCAAAGGCGGTGGTGGCAAGTCTCCATTGCCGGTCACCAAACCAGCCCGAAGCGTGACAATACGCCCAAAGAAGAACGAAGAGCCGCATCAAAAGAAACCAGGAACACTAAAGATCCGAGGTGAACATGCGCATAGAAAATATAGCTTCCAAATACCAAGACATGCACGGAGCAACAACAACTCACATTGGGGTCATTAAGTGTAACAACCGCATCCATAAGTTCAATAGTTTTAGCAACCCTTTTCGTGACAAGCGTACTACCGAACTCAAAATCCATACAAACCGCCCACCTAATAATTTAACACCATGTAGGGACGTGAAATATTGGGGAAAACACGCACCGATCGCTTCTTGGGTCCTCCTGTGGCAAAAACCTCGCTTTATCAACATTGAGGTGTAGGCCTCGACTAGGTCCATCCATCATAATCAACTCTAAAACCTTTCCAACCACCAAAGTATCACCAATAATAGTGCCGTCATCCAGATACCAAGCATGAAAGGAAAGGTTAAAAGAGTCTATAATTTTACATGCCAGAGGATGTAACACTAAAGCAAAAAGAAGAGGCCCAAGTGGATCACCTTGTTGCACAACTTGATGAGACCAAAGAGTATGCTCACCATAATATAATCTGGCAGGGCTGGAGTAACAAAATTCCACCCAACGCGACATAGCCGGAAAATGAAGCCGAACCTCCCGCAACATAACAGCCCGATCAACCATGTTGAAAGCGTTCTTAAAATCAACCAACAACATGGAAAGACCAACATCACCCCCACGATCCTCAATCAAGCGGTTCACTGCATGAAGAATAGCCTCCCCTCCACCCGAAACCCCAACACCAAATTGTAAATCATCTAAATAACCACCCGAAGAATGGCCAATCATGGACGCACATACCTTGGAAACTAACCGCCTCCAAACAGTTCCAACGGCAATTGGGCGGATACCTCCTCCAGGCTTGACCAAGGGTGTGAGAGGGGCACTAGCAATGTACTCACCCAACACCCTCAGACATTTACCAGCAAGAAAAAGGTTCACCACTGGGTGATAGAGGCGACCAACTCATCGTAAATAGCAACAAACGCACCATTTAAACAATCCGAAAGGTTTTGAGCACGCAAACCATCCCGCCCACAAGAAGTACCCTAGGAAACTCTTAATCATATCAAGAACCAAGGCAGGAGATGCAGTAAGGTGATGGTGATCAAGGGGCATATCAGGCATCAGAGGAGCAGACTGGAAGGGATGCTTACCTTTTAAATCCTCAAGAGTAGAATCATCATAAGGTGCAATACCAGAAGACGAGATAACTCTGACAGCAGCCGTATAATGACCATCACAAATCTTCCTCTTGCATTGGTTGACATTACGGTCACCCAAATCCAAACTGTCATCATCAATATTATGCCATATCGGGGAGGGTTCGGCTAAAACCTCACGCACAATCTGAAAACTACCACCAGGTGTACCCCATGCACGAATGGCATTAACAATATATTCTTCCTGGAGTTGACGCTTAGTGGCCGACCTACACTCTTGATTACTCCTCGAACAAAAAGTTTTAAGGAGACATAAAGGCAAGACTAACAAACCAACCCAACTTGCAATGTCATCAGGCGTACATATCACCTTATCAAGAGCTCCTTTCGTATACGAGAAAATTCCAAACGACATTTGGGAGGGATTGATTTAACATCCATGAACCCTAGAAAATAGGGTATTAAAGCGTTAAATTGAAACCACTAACCTCGTCCAAAACCAATTCTTCAACCAGCCACCATGGGAGGGAACATGCGGTTTAACGAGATCATACAACACAAACCGAACAACATCATCACCACAATCGGGAGGAGACACGAAATCGGACCACGAACCATGACAAAGACTTAGTTCGGAAGGTATGCGTCCCAAACAAACCCCACACAACCACAACCCCATACGCTTAAGAGTAATCTCACCCTATAAAAATAGCCAGTCCGACAAAGGGAACACCTAGTGGTATCTTGAGCATCACCACAAAAGTGCTTGGTCCCGAGATGTGTGATCAATATTATTATTATTATTATTATTATTATTATTATTATTATTATTATTATTATTATTATTATTATTATTATTATTATTATTATTATTATTATTATTATTATTATGATCATCATTATTATTATTATCATTATTATTATTATCATTATTATTATCATATAAGGCCGGTATGCCCAAATACAAACCCAAATGAGTCACAGGATTCTATTATTATTATTATTATTATCATTATCATTATCATTATCATTATTATTATCATTATTATTATCATTATCATCATTATTATTATCATTATCATCATTATTATTATTTTTTATTTATTATAAACATCACTTCATTAGAAAATCATAGGAAATTACAAGAAATTAGTGGGAAGCCGAGAGACTAACTGGGCCCCCACTCCTTTAGCAATAGCAAAACAAACCCTACTAAAAATATAGTTAGCGCCACGCGCGCCAATATCTTGAGTGACCGAGAACTTTCGGATTCGCTAAGCAGGGTCACCGCCTCCTTCTCGAGTTCACCAAAAGAAGAGAAAGAGGGGATAAACCTATATCCAATATCGGTATTTGGTTTCATACTTGACACGCTTACGCCACAAGCAGCTTCAATCACGCACACCCGCCACAAAGTCACCATACCGGTTTGCGTCAAGGCGATGACCCAAGAAGATCAACACACACATCAAGGCCTCTCTCCCACGAGTAAAGTAACAAGTCACCGGGCGTTGGTGTTTGTCCTCCCTCCATAGAGCCCGATGTCAACTTCTTTACGAGCCGAACCCCTACCCGGAGCGAGATATCACGAGAGTGTCACGCACCACATTATGTCGATGGTTAATTCCAATAATACTGCGCGATGATACAAAGATGATCCCCATAGATATCACCAGAAAACCTTGGAACAAGCGAGCATGGCACCGAGTGGAGAAAAGGGGACACCTAGACGATAGCATAAAACACACCGGTAGGTTTTAGCATTCATAGTCTGCCCAACCCAACTATCGGGACTACTCGAGCGGTCGAAGTATGGTCTTCCATTTGCGATCTCCATAGGGCCATCCGCTCAGCAG
The DNA here is from genome assembly GCA_022545495.1 of Chrysanthemum lavandulifolium. Classification (NCBI taxonomy): domain Eukaryota; kingdom Viridiplantae; phylum Streptophyta; class Magnoliopsida; order Asterales; family Asteraceae; genus Chrysanthemum; species Chrysanthemum lavandulifolium. Next base: position 202,390,944 of record CM040243.1, on the reverse strand, counting down.
TAGCGTAAGTTTGATTCAGCCTCTTTAGTGACACGTGTGAAATATAAATCTGCCAATTTCTTCATGAGTTTGGGGGCAGCACTCTCACAAGAGCTACCCAAAAGGTCGGTCTCCATTTTCTTTTTAAAAACATGCAGGGCATCATCAAAGGAAGATCCAGAAGCACCAATACCAGACTTGTTGGGATTTAGTAAATCCAGTACTTAAAGAGTCAGTCACCTCAAGTATGTATACTCGTTAGAAAGCTCGTAGTCGTAGTAATTCAGTGTTAGTATTTAGATTACTTTGTAACACCGTGGAGGATGGACGGGTCTTTACCCACTTTATGCCTGATCCATAGCCTTTTAGAGGCGTCTAAGCTTGTACCCTATAAATACCCTTTGCCCTCCAAGGCAAAGGGTTGGAGCTTTCATAATACATTTTTCTTTGTCTCTCTTGGGTTCCCTTTCTCTCCCACTTTCTCTCTCTAAACTCTTAACCTAACGCCGCCTACCTTGTTTGTGTTAAACCAAGATCTTATAAATGGTATCAAGAGCCATGGTTTGATCATCCATCTCTCATGTTCTTGGTTTGATTGTTATTGTTTTGGGTTAAGGTTTAGTTTTGTTTTACGCGTAAAAAGGGTGTCTCGTATATGATTTTTTGAATCCTTAAAGCTTTAAATTTTACACTTTTTAATCCAAGATTCTCATGGGTTAAGGTTTATTGAGTGTTAAACTTTCAGTTTCTTGCAAAATAGGTTCAAACTTTACAAGTTTTTCTTGGTTTTTATGCGTGTTTGGATACGAGTGTACGGTACTACGCGTAAGAGAGAAAGGTGGTTTTGATCCTCAAGCTTTGTTGTTTTGGTGTTTTTAAGGTTGTTTCATCATCATAATCAAGTTTAGTAAAAGGTTTTGATCATAAAAACGTGTTTGGCAAAATTTGTACTTTCTACGCATAACGAAACCCTAATCCTACGCGTAAGGTATTTGTCTCTTGATCTTCATTTACGGTGGTTACTCGGTGTTCTTCTTGCTTGGATAAGCCCGAAAAATACTTCGACTTTAGATATCTCGCAATCGTGATGTGTAAGAGATCTTTGTGGGTAAACCCTAATTTTACGCATAAGCATAAAACTTACGCTGTAACAATTCTTACGCATAAGCTTTTTCACGCATAAGCTTGTCTTACGCATAAGGGAGACTTACGCATAAGGTTCTTACACCTAAGCTTTGGTTTACGATAAACTTAAGATTTTTACCCTAAAAGTCTACGCGTAAGCTTGTGTTCACTGTAAGTTGTGTTACGCCAGAATCTACTCACGTAAGCTCTTTTCACGATAAGTCTCTATGCGTAAAGTTCTTTGACACGCATAAGTGTATAAGTTTTACGGTTTATTTCTTGATTTTGTAAAACCCGTGAAAGAATCTATTTCCGGTTAAGTCAAAGATTTGTAAAATCCGTAGAATTTAAACATGTCTTCCGTTCTCGATGATGCAAGTCGCAGGATCGATACTCGTCCTCCCATGCTTGATAGAACCGACTATGAGTCTTGGTCACAAAGAATCAGCCGCATCGCTTAGGAAAGGAGAATGGAATTAACATCCTTAAGTCAATTGATGAAGGACCTTATCGGGTTGAGACTACAAGAGACTTAATTGATACTCAATAGATGGTACAATGTTCTTTGGATTAGATGGACCAAAGACATATGATGAACCGAGTGATAAGGAGAAAAAGCGATTTGATGTCGATATCGTGGCTTCTAACATCATACTTGAGGTCTTCCTAAAGACATCTACAAGTCGATCAATCACAACACGAAGCTAAGGCGCTTGGGATAATATCAAGATGCTTCTCTCGGGTCCGAATCGACTATCGAAGACAGAGAATCACAAACAGTATGATGAATTTAAACACTTTAAGATGAAACTCGAAGAGAGTGTTTATGAATATTACGTGAGATTCCACAAGTCGGTGAATGATATGAGGAATATCAATATGACTATGCCAAACATTCACCGAACTCAAAATTCAGAACAACATGAATCCCGAATGGCACAAGTTTGTCACTTGATGAAGCTTACCAAAGGACTAAAGAACACCAACTATGAGCAATTGTATGCCTTCCTTCTTCGTAATGAGAAACATGCTATGTTTGAAAAAGGATTCTTGAACAATTCAAATCTCAACCAGAGAAACAAGCTCATCAAATGATACAACCGCATTCTTCACCAAAGCATCACATGTCACACCCAATCGAAATGATAATCACAAGCCCGTTCTGATTCGGGATATAAGCAACCTAATTACGATGAAGTCATGGAGCACTTTATCAATAAATTGGCTTTTACGGTTAAACAAAACTTAACCTTCTCCCCACATACCAATGACTTCACACTAACAATGAAATCGGGATCGCATCCAATCTACACAACCATGCTTTGGTCGAGATGGAAAGGTTACAGTTCAACCAATTCAAGAAAGGCGATGCGAACAAAGAAGAGGTGGAGCTGGTAGAGGCTATCTTGCAAATCGAATTGGGAAGGAATGGAAACCGTGGTCAAGCAAAGCCAATCAAGTGCTACAACCGTGGTGGAGAAGGGCACATTGCTAGAACTGTACTCAACCAAAACGTCCTCAAAACGCAGAATACTTGAGGATAAGATGTTGTTGGTTCAAGCACAAGATAATGGTGTAATGTTTGAATGAAGAGGAGATGTTGTTCTTGATCGATGGGAATGCTAGAACATATGATGGAGATGTGGATGAACAACCGATGCATGCTTTGCTCGAGAACAATCCCAACGCCTTTCAAGTTGCGGGCGTGATGCATTTGACTCGGACGTTGATGATGAACCATGTGCACAAACTATCTTCATGGCTAATATCTCTCCAATGACCTCTTCATCTCAACAAGCCGGTCCATCCAAGGAATCCATCATTAAAGAGGTACTCAAACTATATGATGTGGTTGATGAGCAAAAGATTCACCATGAAGTACAATATACTGAAGTCATTGAGTCAGATATTGAAAATATGGGAAATAATAATTTTATCCCATATGAACAATATGTGAAACAAGATGACAATCTTATTGTACCTAGTGATGAATCTTACGCAATTAACAATGAATGCATGCCCGATGAATACACTTCATTTGTGCACGATGATTCCTTGACCACCGAGCTCAATACCTATAAGGAACAAGTTGCTATTTATGAACAACGTGCTAAGTTTGAGTTAACTACCCGTGAGCGGACATGGATAACCAAATGCGTATAATTATTAGAAAAGTAATTTTAGAGAAGAAGTATTAAAACAAGAGTTAAACTCCTTACAAGAAAAGCTTTCTAAAGCGCTAAGCAAAACAAGAACTTCAAGAAAATGTGAAAATGCTTAGCAAGAATTCAATGTTAAGGAATCAAAACTTTTGAATGATTTTTCCAATCTAAAAACTTTGAAAAACAAACTTGAGAATAAGTTATGCGTACAAGGGAATACCATTCGATCGCTCACATGATCACTAAGCATAGAGTTTTAAGCGACATACATAGTGTTCCCATTATAGATAAACCCAACCCTGAATACGGGAAGATAGCAAAAGCAGCTCAAAATGTAATATATGATGGCAATGAGATTCTTAAACCTAGACAAAAACCTAGTTGCTTTGAGTGCACAGAGGAAGATAAGAAATGATGAAGTCACTAGGAGAAGATGAACAAGAAACTAGATGATCCTAAATGTAAAGAGAAGAATATAATTGTCACACCTCATGATTACACTAAGGAAACTGGATCTCCTTAAATAAGTTTAAGCCTCAGACACTTCTAACTCCGAACAAGTGTTCGGAAAATGGATTTAGACAAGCAAAAGCGAGATCTTGTTGTAACTAACCCTCCCTTAGGAAATTGCCAAAAGCAACTGTGTATGCTCCTAATACACCAATGAACCTAGTTCCTAGATCTATTGCCACTAATAGCGGGACCTTAATCACCTATATGTTGTTTATCACCTATTTGTTGATTTTGAGAAAACGGCTTTGAAGAAGAGAATCACACCTACGGGATAATCGAGGGCGTATCAAATTTGCAAAGGGCTTTGAGCAAACCAAAGAATGTTATTTAACCGAGGTCATTGAAATGTAAGCCTTTCTTTAAACAGTGGTAAATTGCAAAATGGTCAATTTGAGAGTCTTAAAATTGATGAATAAACAAGTTTCGATATTAAAGAAATGGAAAAGGAATTTGATGCAATGATTGTCGAGGTCAAAACTACCCCAAGCAACCTTCATGACTATGAGCGAGAACTAAAATACAATGAGATTGAGAGGAAGAACTTGCATACCTTGAATGAGAATCTTATTTCTAAGTCCTATAATTCTTGTTGAATGTATTGCTCAAGATGTGTTTTACTCATCGCTACAAATTGTTCCATTAATGCTTCTCAATTTCATGAATTATCTTTGTTGCTTTGAAAGTCTCCCATGATCGTGTCATTGAGCTTGAAAAACTAATTCTAAACTAAATGAGAAAATTGAACCTTAGAGCTAGATGATCACGACAATTTGGTTAAACATTTTTCTAAACTAGAGGTTGAGCATTTTAATTTACAACTAAAATATCAACATCTTAAAGAAAATGTCAAAGTGTTAGTTCTTCAAATGCTTGTTGATTTCGATTGCATGGTCAATTTTAGCTTATTATAGCTTCAATATCAGTTGGGTAGCTTTTGGTCTCCATTTGCTCAATTTAGTGCTTATTTCAATAAGCACTCTCACATCGATTCATTTCCTTGCAAATAAGCATCTGTTTTCCATTTTCTTATATTCCTAATAATATTTTAGACTTTTCCTGAAATTTTCATATTTTTCCAAGTTCATTTGCTATTTTCTTAATTTAAATTAGTTTTAAGCACTTTTAAATAGCTTTTAATACAAAAATTAAGAAAAGCTTCAAAAAATAATTTTCATTTTCTTAAGTTTAGATAAATATAAAAAGCTTAAAAAGTATTTTTCTATAATTTTCTTAGCTTAAAAGTATTTTTAGCATTTTAATTAGTTTTAAGTAGTTTTAAATTAATAATAAATACATAAAAGTCTAAAAATATATTTTCTGTTTTAAAATTAGTTTTATCATATTTTAGATTTTCTAAGTCTTAAATTTATTTTTCTAGTCTTATTTCATATTTTCTTTTTATTTTAGAGTATTATTAAATAGTTAAATTAGTTTTTAATTAATAATAATTACATAAATAGTTTTAAAAATAATTTTCTTTTCTAATAATTTTCTTATATAATTAGAATTGTAAAATGTATTTTCTATATTCATAGGTATTTTCCTTCTTTAGTTTCACGTTTTTATTTATGCGTTTACGTAGTTTTAATTTAATCGTCGTTTTATGTTTTAGCGTTCATCACTCTAAATATAGTGATAGCGTTTATTTAATATCTTTTATCTTTTAATTTTCTTAATTTGCATTTAAGTTGCTTTATTTTATAACCTTTTCGGTAGTGTAATTATTGATCCTAATCCTTTCACATCACTATCATAGTGATCATTCCATTATCTGAATCGGTTTACACCATTGAGTCTCGTGGGACATAACGACCGGGAATCCCTGTATTCTCGATCTTAATTGTATTTGTGTTTAAAATGTTTTAAGTCTGTTTGACTTGACGGTTTCTTGAGATCAAAATTTTAGGCGCTTGCTTGGGAGAGCTTTAAGCGTGTGTTTAGCCTTTTTGGATCCATTCTTGCATACCTCATCTTTTGTAAAAAATTTTGTAAAGTTTTCAAAAATTCCCAAAGTTCATTAACACTTTTCTAAAGTGTTAAAAGCATAAAAATATTTTCATTTCTTTGTTTTTATCATCATGTTTTCCAAAACACCAAAATATTCTTCTTTACCCTCTTACCCTTTTGATTCTTCATTTCTTTTACCCTCTATCCATTTGATTCTTTCTATGTCTCATCCTCACCAATTTGGTTGTGAATGGTGTGGGGACCTCAAAATGGTGGAAATTGCCCGGTTGTGGCATTGTGAATCAGGAAGCGGGTTTGTCTATGACCAAAATCCTACAATGAAACAACTAATTTCCTCAACCAACCCCGCACTATGAGATGGAGGCGTATTCTTGTGAATTTTGTGGGGTCCTCATTATGATTACCAATGTCAATCATGGAATCAAAATTTCTATGAATCGATCCTTGTTATAACACTCCTTGTTTTGACAATTTCCAACCCCACAATTTTCCGTCATTGAACAATTTCCGTCATTGATCAACATCCTCGTGAAAAAGTATGCTAGAAGAACTTGCAGAAGACCAAGCGTCTATGAAAAATCTATGCTAGAATTACTTGAAGAAGAGGAGCGAGCCGCTAAGATTCAAAGATGTCTTGAAGAAATACGAATCGAGAATTCGAGCGAGCACTTGCAAGGCGTGCCGATGGCTCGCGACTTACATCGGCGATGATGATGATAGTGGCGATGATGATGAAAGTTTGTCACGCAATCCCGAAACCACACACGAAGAGCCCGTTAACTCTCTAAGTATGGGGCGAGCATCTCGACACTATTCGGAAGCGGAATCATCGAATGTTGAGAACCTTATCCCGATCCCAAGTGAGTGCGAGACAAAGAATTCTTGACAAAGTGTGATGTGTTTCTCCTCGGGGAAAGGGCTTTGAGCAAACCAAAGAATGTTATTTAACTTCCTCTCTTCTTCACTCCTTCGGGAGTGAGGACACTATCTTTGATCCCGGCATTTTCAATTATCATTTTGAGCGGTTCTCTCTATATCTCATCGGTGTGGAACTTTCCGTGCTTGAAATGTTTGTCCAAACATTTTGAATGAAAGTCCGATGGAGATTGTTTCTTCCACGTTGTTTCCCGAGGAACCAATGAATACGGGGTCGAGTCAAGCTAGCGACTCGAAATCAAAAACTTGATGTACGCACCATATGGGTTTCACCCATATTTACGAGGTCATGCCTTTCTTTAAACAGTTAAAGGTCAATTTGAGAGTCTTAAAATTGGAATAAACACTGATATTAAAGAAATGGAAAAGGAATTTGATGCAATGATTGTCGAGGTCAGTGACTATGAGCGAGAACTAAAATACAATGAGATTGAGAGGAAGAACTTGCATACCTTGAATGAGAATCTTATTTCTGAATGTATTGCTCAAGATGTGTTTTACACTGCTACAAATTGTTCCATTAATGCTTCTCAATTTCATGAATTATCTGTTGCTCTGAAAGTCTCCCATGATCGTGTCATTGAGCTTGAAAAAACTAATTCTAAACTAAATGAGAAAATTGAACCGATGATGATCACGACAATTTGGTTAAACATTTTTCTAAACTAGAGGTTGAGCATTTTAATTTACAACTAAAATATCAACATCTTAAAGAAAATGTCAAAACTTCAAATATCAAGACATCCTCGGATGCTCCGGAGTTTGATGCGCTTTTCAAATTCACAAATGTGATGAAGAGATTCAAGCTCATTGTAACACGATCGAGAAAGTTGAAAGCCCAAATCTCTCAATTAAAGGGTGAAATGAACAATGTGGTGGCTCCGAATGCCTCCTCCTTTAGATTCTCGAACTCTCAAAATTTTCATCTTCAAAACTTGGTTAATGCTTTACAAAAGGAAAATGAGAGTTTTCTAGAAGAAAATGAAAAGGTTAAACGTCATTTCAATGAGTTATTTGAGACAATAAAAGTCACTCGTAACAAAAATAATGAAAAAATAACCTCGTTGCAAAGGGAAATTGAGAATCTGAAGAGCTAGGTAAAAGGGAAAATGCCAATGACCAATGGGGAGAATGATGGATCAAAGGTACCTGCTTGTAATAAATATGCTTTGTCTGTGAAATATCTTCCTCCTCATCTTAGGAATAATAAACTTGCTATTCAAACATATTTCTCATCCCTTAAGGATTGTCTTGAATGTCTCCGTGAGATTGTTGAAGAGGATAAGTTAGAGAAACCACTTGATAATGCAATTGGGCATGCATGCTTATATGCCAAATGATCTCAAGAAATTCTAGAATGCCTAATCACAATATGCCCTAACTCCTTAGGTGAGAGAGTTAATCCTTTGATTCCGTGTTCTATGCCTAGTGCCAAGCATGATATCCATTCGATTCCCAATGTCTTGAATGAGCACTGGAGTATACCTTCAAGTAGGTCAGATTCCAGATCTGTTAGTGTTAAGAAAGTGGACCTTAGTGTGCCGGCATGTAGTTCAGATCCCAGCACATCTAAACAAGAAATGCAAAGAGTAGCAAAACCAACTAATGTTCACATTCCCTCTACAGGAGTAATCAGTGACATTAAAGCGATCAGGTCAAAGTCTCAAGACAATACAAGGAATGATAGGACCTCGCAAGCTAAGAATGTGCATTGGAAGAGAGTAGAAGACCAACCTAGGAACTTTAAGTTTGAGCCCAATAAAACGAATCGTGTTGATTCTAGTATTTGCCATAGGCGTACTATAATTAATTCGAATTCTGATACTATTTGCAAACCGTGTAATGATGTCTGCTTGAATTTTGTTACTAATCATGAATGTGGTGTGAATGTTTTGTATAAAACTGTCAAATCTCCAGTTAACATTGTTAAAGCAAAATATCATGCTAAGAAGGCAAAAAGGCAAAGGCTAAAGAAAGTTAGAAAACAATGGAAGCCCACAGGAAGAACTTTTAGTAAGATAGGTTATCAATGGATACCGTTGGCCATAAGGTTAATCGACAATGCCCTCTAGAAAATGGATGCCCACCGGTAGAACTATTTCCTTAAGTGAACATACTTTGAATAGGTCAAATCTGACACCAAAGACGCATCTATTCCTAACAATTCTATTGCTTATATTTCGATGTGGGTGTCCCAATCATCATTACTAACAAAATGGAACCTATTCTTACATGGGGATCCCAATTATCCGATTATCCATTCTTGTCTCATGTTCAGCTGCAGATCGTTCAAATCGTTACGTGGTACACGGACTCAGTTTGTTCCAAGCATATATTTGAGACCGGTCGCGCTCATGAACATCGTGAGTAAATTCATCGAGACGATTAGATTCGAAACGACCATTTTGGAGCTATTATGGGTTATGGAGATTATGTGGTTGGAGATAGTGTAATTTCCGGGTATACTATGTGGAAGGTCTTGGTCACAACTTGTTCTCTGATTTCCGTTATTCCGATCTTGAAGTGGCTTTTAGAAAACATACATGTTTCGCTCGAGAACTTGATGGTGTGGAATTGTTAAGAGGAACTCGTGGCTCAAACCTATACACCATCTCTATCGAAGACATGATGAAGTCCTCTCCAACTGCTTTGTTGTCAAAGGCTTGAAAACAAAGTCATGGTTATGGCATCGTCGTCTAAATCACTTGAACTTGGCACCATTAATAACCTTGCGGATAGGATCTTGTCGAGGTTTACCCAGTTAAAATATGAAAAGATCACCTTTGTTCCGCTTGCCAATTGGGAAAAAGCACGAAATATGCCCACAAACCAAAACCCACAAACTCGATAATGGAAGTTCTTCATACCCTTCATATGGATCTCGCGGACCAATGAGAGTGCAAGCGATAAATGGGAAGAAATATATTCTAGTAGTTGTTGATGACTACTCTCGATTTACTTGGGTTAAGTTTTTGAGGACAAAGGATGAAACTCGGATGTCATCATCAAACTCATCAAACGACTTCAAGTTCGACTCAACAACACTTTGTCGGGATTGTTTGAACCGACAATGGCACGAGTTTGTTAACAAAGACTTAAGTCAATTTTATGAAAGTATTGGAATCGGTCATCAAAGAAGTGTTCCACGAACTCCTCAATAGAGCGGTGTAGTTGAAAGACGAAATCGAACTCTTGTGGAAGCCGCAAGAACAATGCTAATTTATTCAAAGGTTCCAATGTTTCTATGGGTCAAGCCATTGCCACTGCTTGCTACACCCAAAATCGTTCCCTTATACACGCCTCTCATGAAAAAACTCCATATGAACTAGTTCATAAACGAAAACCTGATCTCTCCCACCTTCGTGTGTTTGGTGCCTTGTGCTATCCAACGAATGACAGTCAAGACTTAGGAAAATTAAGAGCAAAGGCTGATATTGGAGTTTTTGTTGGTTATGCACCAAACAAGAAGGGTTACAGAATCTACAACAAGAGAACCCGAAATATCATAGAAACAATTCACGTTACGTTCGATGAGCTGACCGGTCAAATGGCTCCTAGACAATCCAGTTCTAGACCCGCACTTCAAAACAGTCCCATTGGTTCACCCCTTGTACCGAATTCCTCTCCAGCAACTCCATATGTACCTCCATCTGAAGATGATTTGAAGAAATTGTTTGATCCAATGTTTGATGAACTTTATGAGTCAAGTACCAATGATCATCAAGTTCAACATCGAGGTGCTCTTATCCCGGCCAATGAAGTCAACCCCCGCCAATATCATTAAGTCAAGAAGCGCTGCCGCGATCACTCTGTCTCATCTTCAAATCATCAATCATCGAATGTACATCATGGACTGTTTACGCACCAATGATGAAGTTAATCCCTTTGCTACTCCCAAGATGCTCCATTTGAAAACATCTTTGCCCTCGAACCAACACATGAACCATCTTCATCGGGGATATAAACTCTACTACATCGGTCCTTCAACAACAACCACACGAACACCTTAGAAAATGGACACATGACCATCCATTGGATAACATCATTGGGAATCCTTCTCGTTCCGTATCAACTCAAAACAATTAGCTACTCGATGCCTTATGGTGCTTCTTCAACTCGGTACTCTCCAAGATCGAACCAAAAGATGTTAAACCGCAATGTCTCGAGGACAATCGGTTTAATGCAATGCAAGAAGAAATTCATGAGTTCGATCGTCTAGATGTATGGGAATTAGTACCGGTTCAGTTGTGCAATGATCATTGCTCTCAAGTGGATCTTCAAAGTGAAGCTTGATGAGCACGGTGATGTTCTAAAAATAAGGCACGGTTAGTTGCTAAAGGTTATCGTCAAGAAGAAGGTATCGACTTTGAGGAATCTTTTGCTCTGTTGCACGATCGAAGCAATCGTAATCTTTACGCTAGTGCTGCAAGTAAGAATATGATTGTCTATCGATGGATGTAAAGACGGCTTTTCTCAATGGAGACTTTAAAGAAGTCGTATCGTCGACCAACCGAAGGTTTTGTGAATCCGAGCATCCTACTCATGTCTATCGCTTGAAAAAGGCCCTATACGGTTTGAAGCAAGCTCCAAGGGCATCGTATGATACGCTATCAAAGTTTCTTGTATCCACGGATTCAACAAAGGAGCGATTGATCCAACATTGTTCACCGAAAGTCGAGCAAACATTTAATTCACGTTCAAATTTACGTTGATGACATTATCTTTGCCTCGACCGACCCTAATGAATGTGATTGTTTTTCTATGGAGATGGGCTCCAAATTTCAAATGTCAATGATGGGACAAATGTCATTTTCTTGGGATTACAAATTTCACAAAGTCCGGAGGCATTTTATAAATCAATCTAAATACGCTAATGAAATCTTAAAGAAATTTGGATTTACCTCTAGTGACCTGTTGACACTCCTATGGTGGAGCGTACAAAATCGGATGAGGACCACTCGGGGATCATAGTAGATCAAGCGAAATATCGTAGTATGATTGGATCCTGATGTACCTCATGACCAATGAGACCGAGCATTTTGTTCATTGATGCATGTGTGCTAGATACCGAGCTAAGCCTACCAAAAGCACCTTGAAGCGGTTAAACGGGTCTTCGGTATCTCCAAGGAACCATTAACATGGGACTTTGGTATCCGAAGGATTCGGTATGTCTCTAACGGCCTATGCAGATCTTGACCATGTAGGATGTCAAGATACACGTCAAGCACGTCGGGTGGTGCTCAATTTTTAGGTGACAAGCTTGTAAGTCGGTTTTCAAAGAAACAAATGAGCACTTCCATATCCTCTGGAGAGGTCGAATACATAGCCATGTCATCTGTTGTGCTCAAATCTTATGGATGAGATCCCAATTATCGACTATGGCTTTGTATTCAACAAAGTTCCTATGTATTGTGATAACAAAAGTGCCATTGCTCTCTGCCGCAACAATGTTCAACACTCTAGAGCAAAGCACATCGACATTCGACATCATTTCATCGGGGAACAAGTTGAAAATAGTGTAGTTGAACTATACTGTAAGGACCGAATATCAACTAGCGACATCTTCACCAAAGCTCTTTCTCGAGAACACTTTAAGTTTATTCTTCCACGACTAGGCTTAAAGAGCCTTCAACCGAACGCTCAAACGTCTTCGTGAAGACATCGAGGAGTAAAGGTGTTCAACTCTATCTATTCTTTGTATATATCTTTTCAAAACCAAATACAAAAATACAAAACCAACAAAACAAAAATAGAAAAATATAAAACTTTTCAAAATCCAAAAAAAAATCGGAAAATCTTGAAAATCTTAAAAAATATTGTTTATGTATCATGTTTTACTTGTCGGTTCGATAACATCCACGGACTTTGAATTGTCACTCGAAGAATGGCACGGGTCTCTAGATGAAGTTCGAATTTAAAAAAAAAAAAAATGAGATGGAGAAAAATGTTGGTTTATTGTCATTTCAGACAGTAACCCGCTTTTCAAAGAAAGAACAGAGCCATGCTTTATCATGTTTTTTAAATCTCATGCTCTGATTCTATAAACATTTATCATAATATCTAATGAAAACTAATTGGTTTGATAAATAACTCGGACTCTATTTTTGGAAATCATCTGAACTTAAAAGTTTGTCAAAATATCTATCACTCAATCAACAACTTATGTCATTGATTGAGGGGGAGAATGATTTCAATCAAATCAAAAGGTTATTTGTCATACAATTGGTTTCAAAAGATGATCATGCATGTTTAATCAATGGAGTTTAAAGTCTCAAAATCCGATCCTTATCTGTTAAAAAAGTTTTCACAATCAAGTCACAATTCTCCTTAAATGCTTTTCAAAATCAATTTAAATCTACAAAGATCGCAAATATCAAATCATTTGATATGTGTGATCGGGGGAGAATTTGTTATTTAAATTGGATTTAAACTGATAATTCGATAAATGGGTTCATATGTGCTTAGCAAGTTTCCCTCCCCGCATGTGACAAATGATTTCAAGATTTTCCATGCACATGTTGAGGGGGAGCATCTACTTTAAACCTAAATTATTGAAACGTGACTAAATTGTCTCTAAGTGCAGGTTCCCTCTAATATGTGAAAAACTCTTTCAAACCTCAAGGCACATATTGAGGGGGAGCAAACTTATGAAAACCTCATCCTTCCCAAAATGCTTTATCTACTTGATTTGATTAGGAAGTGATGTTGATATTTTTAGTAAATGGTAATCAAAGAAGTTAATTCTTTCTCTTGCCTCCATGTGCAAAACGATTTCAAACACTTGATGCACATGTTGAGGGGGAGCTCTTGTTCTAAAAATATCAAAAATAATTCAGGTACAAAATGCTTTGATAATATATCACAAGTATCCGGATTGATTTTCAAATTGTTTTCAATTGGTTTCAACGGCGATGAACAATACCAAATAGACCGACCAACTTTACTTTATGTATGGTGATATAAGGATGTTAAGGTTAGGTATTTGTTCCCATGATCCGTCGAATCGGATGGATCTACCGAGGACAATCCACTAGTTAGTATAGAAGTCCTTAGGTATGATGATAAAAGGAGAAAAATGAGATATGGGAAGAGTGCGGTCCGAGTCGAGCTAATCTTGGAATAAACCCAACAAGGTTCTAGCTATGATGTCTCGTAAGCTTGAAGGGTTGAAGAATGAAAAGAATTGAATGAGAAAGGGTGAAAACAAATAGCCTCCAATTATTCAACATTAGGGCGTAAACCGGTTTAATTCATTTGCTCTTGGTGGTCACCAAGGTAACATCGGTATTGAAGACAAGACGTCATGGACCCGATGGACGACCGCACTTCAACTTCCCAAACCACTCAAGTTCCTCTTAAAAGGACTTGTTTCATTCTCACGTGGAACCGACATTATCTATCGACTTTCTCTTAGAGATTGTTGATATTGAAGAAGGAGACCCTCCTAGTCTCCGATCTGAGGATCCAAATATGCACAAATTGAGTCTAGAGCCACGAGATCATCAATAAATCTCCTTAGAACACCTTCAATGAAGACTCTCTGTTTCACACAATGTGGAAAGAGATTATATCTTGAGTCCTACGCATTATCCTTGTGGTATTGCGGAACATCCGAGTGATATGCATACATATTCACAATGAAGATGGAAATCCTTCAAAGCCAACATCAAACAAGCTTACGGTAGGTGGCATGTGAGATCTATTCTATAGATCAACCATGTGACAACCGAATGTAAACAATGGGCGATTCAATCTTTTGAATCAATCACGGTTCGAGTTATGGATTGACGGATACCTTTGAAAAACCGATCATTGTGCTTAAAGTTCTTTTCCATAGCACATTGACCGTGTATTAATGTTTCAAATTTAAAGGGTATTTATGATTGATAATTGATTTTCCATAAAACCTTCGTGGTATTGCAAAACACTTTCTATAAAGCAATACACGATTGTTCTCAAACCACTTTTCATCAATCGGTGAATCTCTATTCATTGGTTCACTCACTCGTGTTGTCTTCTTTGAGACGTTCGGTTTGAGAACGACTAGAGCATTGCGAAACCCCGTCAAGGAAATTCTTCGAGTTATACCGATCACAGGCGATATTTGTACTATTCAACGGGAACCGTGGGCGTGCACCTCAATTCAACAAAAGTGATCAAAGACACTTTTGTGTGCTTTATTGCTAACTGTTTTATGCGGGAACACCCGACGTTTGCGGTGATCGTAATGAAGCGGTCAATCCATAGCCGCATGCTCACACATTACATTCATCTCTAAAGAAATCATGATAAGTGCATCAATGACTCGATGTTTTCACTCCATGCTTCGCCACGTTCTTTGCAAATATCATGAATCGGCTAAAGCTTCCGCTACTCTGATAAGAAGTTATCACGATCCAGAATGTGAGCATGTCGGTCCAAAAGTCACAACATCACATACTACCAACACCACAATGGATGAGTCAGAGATTTATAGTTGCTGATAATGTCAAAGCTGGTTCAAATGCTCTAACATCACGTGGATCATTTTAAGACCTCCACTCGAAATTTCAAAACATGCAGAACATGATGAATCCAAGACTACGAGCTAAAGAACAAAAGTGCTTAATCAAATAAACCAAGAACAACGTAATGTTATATCTGTTTGTAATCATTGTAAGTTGAGGTGACCTCCTTAGGGAGATTGTTGGGATTTAGTAAATCCAAGACTTAAAGAGTCGATCCACCTCAAGTATGTATACTCGTTAGAAAGCTCGTAGTCGTAGTAATTCGGTGTTAGTATTTAGATTACTTTGTAACACCGTGGAGGACTGGACGGGTCTTTACCCATCTGTATGCACGATCCACGACCTTTTAGGCGTCTAAGCTTGTACCCTATAAATACCCTTTGCCTCCAAGGCAAAGGGTTGGAGCTTCATAATACATTTTCTTTGTCTCTATAGGGTTCCCTTTCTCTCCACTTTCTCTCTCTAAACTCTTAACCTAACGCCTACCTTGTTTGTGTTAAACCAAGATCTTACAAGACCGCCAAGAAGTTTAGTCTCAGAGGTGGCCGATTGGAGTCTAGAAGCAAGGAAGGCATAATTGAACATCACCAAGAACAGATACACCAAGCCCCCCAAATTCAAAAGGAAGAGTGGCCAGTCTCCATTGCCAATTTCCAAACCCGGGTCCAGAGGCAGTGACAATTCGCTCCAAAGAAGAGCGAAGTGCTTCATCGAATGAAATCTGAGCACGTTCAAAGACATGGGGGGAACATGTGCGCATAGAGAAACATAGCTTGGAAATGCCAGCACATGCACGGAGAAGCAGCAACTCACATTGGGGATCATTAAGCTTGGCAACCACGTCCATAAGTTCAATGGTTTTAGAAACTCGTTTCAAAACGAGATTACTGCTAAACTGGAGGTCTACACCTACAGGCCCACCCAACAATTTTACACCATGCAGGGGCCGTGCAATATTAGGAGGGAAAACACCTGCGAGTCTGTTAAGAATCAGTGCTCTCTAGGATAATCAATAAGCACAAATAACAATGAACAATAATAAGATGCACAGCGGAATAATCAAACTATCATTTTTATTATTAAGGTTTCTTCGTCATCATCATGTGTTCTACAAAACACATCTACAACCCCAATCCTAGATGATCTACTCTAAGACGGTTACAATCTAACAGGGATCAATGATCCTTGAGGCTAAACACAATAAGTCGACTACATCAAAACACTAGGCATCCCACGCCTAGGTTTTCCCACACACACACACCTTTGTCTGATGTTTACATTGTTTGACACGTTTAAACCTAATTCCCTGTATCTCTTTATATAATAGAGATACTAGGGTTACAAATGACTACAAGGGACTAGATAATAAATACTTCTTTCCCAAGTAGGTCCCTTGTCTTTCTTTGTCTTCAATAGTCCTTCATCTTTCATGTACTTTGTCTTATCAACTTTAAATATAGTTCACAACAATCTTCCCCTAGTTGATAATGACAAAACCAAATAAGCACAAACAAGTATGTCATGAAAGATAAACAAAATTCCCCTTAAACATGCAATCACCAAGAATCTTCAAGTTGCGGGTTCCAAGTACTTCTTCCCCTTTTTGTCATAATCCAAATAGAGAATGTAAGCAGTAGAAACTTCCCTTGAGTGATGCATGTAGATGGTTAAACATTGAACAATAAGCTGCCCCTAGAGAATATGTTTACCATCTCTTGAATCTTCAATTACGTAAGCTCCTTGTAATGATCACTTGTGAAGAAAATCAAATATAACGAATTTGATGAAGAAGTTAAATATCCCAAACTTGTGTCTTATGTCTTGTACTATCCACGTGACGTCGAACTTATACCAAAACAAAAATATAAGTAGATCGCAACCTCTTGACAAAATCCTCATCGATAATGAGACACTGAGCACTACAATGTAACTCCTTTAAGTGATAGTTAACTAGGTCTTCATCCATCCACCCCTTGACCTATGAAAACTAGATTTTGCAAGTCGTCGTCAACATCCTTTAAGCACGAACAAGTTATCTACAAAGTGTAACACCCACTTTGAGATATGATAAGAACACAAAACCTGTGAAACTCAACTACAACATCAAATTAGTGATAATCAACTTTCTTCGTAATCAACTAATCCAATAAATCCAAAAACTCTTGTGTGTTGATCGATATCAAATGATATAAGCAGCGGAAACAATGTATATCGAACAACACTATGTGACCTCCTCCAAAAACAAAATAATAATCAAGAATACGAATGAAGTATCAACTGTGATCCCTATCTTGATTCCTTCTTACAATAAAACAATTTAGCGTCCTATGTGACCTCCATTATTTGACTTTCACAGACCAATCACATGAGTTCAACCAATCAAACTTGGGGAACCAGTTAATATCATAGGATTAGTAGTACAATGAAACATCAAGTATAAAATGAATAAATAACTCACGTGATGCTACACTTAGTCCCATGAATAAATCAAGCGTGAATATTGACTGGTATTAATCCAAGTACCACGTAGCTTTTCCACCTTTACTTTTCGCACTATCCTTCATTATGAACACGATGAAACCATCTTGGGCGATAGTATTAATTATAATGTATGAGTAGTACCAAGAATATAACCTATGCGAACCATCACAAGCGGTAGAAACAACGAACATACTAGCGGTGGTAACGGTCTAAAGCTAGCGAAGGAAACGATTGAATGCGAGCGATGGAAACAATATGAAAAGCGGTGGTAATGAGCATGAATCGATGGAAACGACCAAGCTCGAAGTGGAAACCAATACATACGAAAAGGTAACGAGCGAGGGTAGCGATGGTTACCTTTCTTGAAGGCGATGAAAACGAACTCATGTGTTTCATTGCTCCTTCACCGTCACTCGTATCATCGAAACCAATGAACTTCTTCAAAGCTCCAAATATCACAATATGAATATGCGAAACTAGGGTTTCATGGAAAGCTTTTAAGAATACATCAATCATACACATCCAAAACAACTTCCATCCAAGCATCAAAAGAATTTAGAGATATATTAGGGTTCATTATCAGTTAAAAACTGATTCACCATGACTAATATAGCTCTTTTAACCATGAAAAAGAATTTTAATGCACAAAGAACCCTAAAAATTCAACCTTGAAAAACTCATCAGCAGTCAACTTCGACAGTGAATAACTTTTGCATAAGAGCTCAGATCGACAATCCCTTCAGTGGAAAGTTAGATGAGTATATAGAGAATCTCCACCAAAAATTTCAGCCCGATCCAAAGGTTAACGAAAAAGTTATACCTGTTTGAAAACTGACCTGCAGAAGCATTACGAAAATTTTTCTAGATTAGAATTTTTCTTCTTTTCGCCATATTTATCGAGAAACCTTGTAGATCCTAGATATCGAGAGCCACCCGCTCTGATAGCAAAGGACTCCTTCTTGATAAGGTTAAACGCGTCTTGATAAGTATAGAATAGATCTTGTGTATATTCTATTATGTTAGCTATATACTTACCTTGTTGGGAATAATCCGTTACCACGGATAGTTATGGTTTATACTGCTTGGTTTAACACTAGCAGTGGAAACATATTCCCATTGCAAGTTCTTCATTACCACTGCTATCAGTTAATGATAAGGTTAAACGCGTCTTGATAAGTATAGAATAGATCTTGTGTATATTCTATTATGTTAGCTATATACTTATCTTGTAAAGGACTCCTTCTTGTATAAAAGGAGATCCTAGGTCATAGTCTTTGGTACGTATTACTTTACAAGATTACCTACGAAAGCTTCAAGGTGTAACCCTAGTGATACCAAGATTACTCGTATTATTTCATTAATAATATTGGAGCTTGAGTTTTGTGTTAACTTGTGTTTATTCTCATACATCATATAATTCGTCTTCTAAGTATTACTTAAGTAAATTCCGCTTGCTTGATAATATTATACAAAATATCATTGACACAAGGAGAGTGTCTTAGATCCAACAAGTGGTATCGAGCAAGGTTACGATATTTTGTTTTAGAAGATCCAAAGAATTAGCTTGACTTACTCTCTCAAGACAATGGAGATGGAAAACAATCAATCAAACTCTTTTCTACACCCGGACTCCTAAGCTTAAGCTTAATGAGTTTGAGATGTGGAGGATACTCATTGAGCAATACTTCCTCATACAGACTATGCTCTATGGGAGATCATTCAACTTGGTGATTCTTTCAAATCTGTGACCACTACTTCAAAATTTGGTGACACGGATGTTGTGAAAGTTTCGTGCTGAATCAAATTCGAAAAAGCTCAAAAGAAGAATGATCTTAAAGCTAGAAGTCTATTGCGATGACTCTTCCTAGAGACCAGATTATTGCATTCAAAAATTCAAGGCCGCTAAAGAACTGCTTGAAGAGATTTGCTCGGTGTTTGGTGGTAATGATGCAACAAAGAAGACTCGAAAGACATTGTTAAAGCAAAGTTATGAAAACTTCTCCGCTTCAAGCAATGACTCACTTGATAGCATTTTACCAAACTTGAAGATTGTTACACAACTAAGCGTGTTTGGCATTGAGGTAGAAAAGGAAGACCTCAATTTGAAGTTTCTAAGAAGTTTGCCTTGAGTTTCAAACCAATGTTACTTTATGGGAAAACAAAGCAGACATTGAAACAATGAAGCTCAATGATCTTTACAACAACTTCAAACTTATTGAGCAAAGGTTGAAGAAGCGGAAACTTGGTACAAGCTCTAGTAGCTTGGCATTGTTGTCAAATTCATTGACAATGATGATTACGAAGATGATAGTGATGATGATATTGCCACCGTAGGTTCTAAAGTTTCCATTGGTAATGTTATTGTTACCACCGCAGGTTCCAAAAGAAGGTTGCTAGTATTGGAGATCCTACCTTTTATGCTTTTATCTCCACACAAGTTGATGGCTCTATCTTAACTCATGAAGACATAGAGCAAATTGATGAAGATGACTTGGAAGAAATGGATATAAAATGACAGATAGCTCTTCTTAGTATGAGGGCTAAGTTCTACAAGAAGATCGCAAGCCTATTCACATTAATGGTGATGATCTGCGGGTTTTGATAAGAAGAAAGTGGGTGCTTTAAGCGCCAAAAGTTTGGACATTTTGCTAGAGAATGTAAAAGACCAAAGACCAAGGACACGGTCTACATGGTACAAGCAAAGAAGGACCAACTGTGGAAGAACCAAAGGCAATGTTGGCTATTGATGGTGTGAGTTATGATTGGAGTTTCATGGATGATGTGTTGGATCGATATACTTTAATCAAACTAACTTAACTAGCTTGTTAAGGTTTAATAACCTCGGATAAATCGTAAGTTATTAACAAATAAACAACGAGCAATCTTTATCAAGTCTGCGGAATTTACTTAACAAAGCTAAGAAGAATAACTTTTATTATAAACTCTAAATCGCTTATTATGCGATACTCTAATACAACTCTAAGATAATCGAACTTTTCTCTAAAACACTAATTCGTAAACTCTAAAACTCTTTTTCGAATCGCACTCTAATGCCAATCTAGGAGTCCTTTTATAGGCTCAAGGATATCCTAGTCAGGTTTACAATTTGTAACCTTGTACGACAAGTAATCTAAACATAGAATACAATTCTTTCCATAAACGAATATAACAGTTCTTTTGTTCTTGCGAGACTTTGACTTCATATTGCAAGACTTTGACTTTGTCTTTAGCAAGATTGACTCTTTGACTTCTTCCAAGATTTTGCGACTTACATTACTTTCATGTCTTGATGATTTCATATCTTCAAGACTTTCATATCCCAACATGATGAACAAGAAGAAGAACATTCAGATCTTGCTCTTGTTGCTCTTGAATTTGCTCTCATGGCCTTCTCGACTGAGGTACAAAACTACGAATGTTGCTCTAAAACATGTAGGGCTGCTAGAGAAGTTGAAAGACTTAATAATTTATATTCTAATGAAAGAGAAGAGTTATACATCGCTAATTATACTGTAGCTAATCTTAGGAGAGCCATGGCGCTTTTAGAAAAGAAATAGAGCACTATCGTGCAAATGAGTCAAATTATAATGATGATATGATTCTTCTTAGGAGAGGTAGAACATACAACTGCGTGAATGAAGCATACCAAAAGGAGCTTGAAAAACTCCAAAAGAAACTTGAAATGTCAATTTAACTATAGACACATGTTATCATCGATGCCCGAGTCAATTGATAAAATTTGGAATGCTCAAGTATATAATAAAGCTAAGTGCGGTATGGGTTATAATCTCGCGCCTCCACCACTAATGGGTGTTCATTCACCTCGGTATAGATTTAGCTCATACGGTATAGAGGATTTTAAGGATCTTAAAGAGAATATGGTCCTTTAAAAGACACGGTTGTGAAGAGTGAGGAAGAGAGTAAGCTAGATAATGATGTTTTGAGAGTGCTAGTGACTCATCCGTTGTAGATGAGAGTGTTAAAAAGAATGTAGAGACTACTATCCCAAAAGTTGCTAATCATTACACAGAGGAACCTAGGAAACCGCTTAATAAACCTAGATCAACTCTGTAAGGTATCTTTGAGATGTATAGGAACAAGCCTCTGACTCTTAGGGGTAACCGGAGGAGTTGGAATCATGTTAAATCTCAACAATTAGGTAGTGATTTTGTGATGAACAATAAAGCATGCTATATCCGTGGTAGTTTTGATCATTTACATGCTTATTGTGACTATCATGTTGGGAGAAGGGTAGTCTATGGGAACAAAAGGGTGGAATCTAACAGATATCAACATAATGTACACCCTAGTTCTAATTGCAAAATGGTCCCAAGAGCAGTTCAACTTAGAAGTGGCCTCAAAACACTTGCCACCGCAAAATCATAACACTTGCTCACCCTAAGTCACTGTTAAAAGTGCAAACACTAAAACAAGTTTTAATAAATCTGCACAAATAGGAAAAATAACCTTTCAAACTAAAAAGGTTAATAATAACCAACAGTGGGTACCTAAAGAAACCGGAAGCTTACCATTGCTCATTCAAAAGTTACCACTACAAGGGTTTTGAACAAGAAAATGGGGACATGGGAAATCTTGTGAAGGCCTCAAAGACGTTGGGAATGGAAACCTAAAGGAAACACCTCTACAACCAATCCCAATGATGTATCAATGACCTTTGATAGATTTAACTATATTGATACACGAGGCAGATCCAAGTCAATCATGGCTTGGGTCCCCAAAAGAAACTAACTCTTTACTCTTATGTGCATGAACATCCAAGAACAAAAAGATCAGATCAAGGATATACAGATAGTGGGTGTTCAAGGCACATGACTTGCAACAAGTCCTATCTTTCAGACTTTGAGCAATATGATGGACAATATGTCGGTTTGGAGGTGGAGTAAATGGTAAAGTTCTTTGGTAAAGGAGTTATTAAAAGCGGTAACTTGGACTTTGAACCTGTGTATTATGTAAAAGAGCTTAAGTATAATCTTTTTAGTGTGTCACAAATGTGTGACAAAATGAACAATGTTCTTTTCACCAAAGATATGTGTTTTGTACTCTCTAAGGATTTTAAGATGCCAGATGAAAGTCAAGTTCTTCTTAAAATTCCTAGAAAAGGTAATTTATATAGCTTTGATATGAACAACATTGTTGCTAAAATGACTATGCTTGCTTGCTTGCAAAGGCCACAAATGGATGAATCCATGTTATGGCATAGAATACTTGGTCATGTAAACTTTAAAACCATTAACAAGATTGTCAAAGATGGTTTGGTGAGAGGTCCCTCTCGAGAAAAGATTTGAAAATGATCAAACCCGTGTGGCTTGTCTTAAAGGCAAACAACACGAGCTTCTTGCAGTCAAAGTTGGTTAACTCTATTGCTCACCCACTTCAAATGTTACACATGGACTTGTTTGGTCCTACATCGGTGAGCGACTTGAATCTAAAGAAATATTGTCTAGTGGTGACGATGATTTTAGCGATTTATATGGGTTTTCTTTCTTGGAACTAAGGATGAAACAACCGGCATCCTCAAGATTTTTATCACGTATAGAAAACCAATATGATATGAAAGTTAAAATCATTAGATGTGACAATGGGCCCGAATTCAAGAATAGAGTTATGGATGAGTTTTGCGAGAAAAGGTATTAAAAGAGAATTTAGTGTGGCTAGAACTCCTCAACAAAATGGTGTTCTTTGAGAGGAGGAACAGGACAACGATAGAGGTGCTAGAACCATATTGGCCGATTCAAAATTGCCAATTACTTTTTGGGTCAAGGCGATTAACACTTGCATGCTATGTGCAAAACAGGGTTTTAGTTGTAATGACAAAGAACAAGACACCTTATGAATTGTTTGGGGAAGACCACCTACCCTTGACTTCATGAGACCATTTGGGTGTCATGTATCTATTCTCAATACCTTGGATTATCCGGGCAAGTTTGATGAAAAGGTCGATGAAGGGTATTTTGTTGGGTATTCCATGGTTAGTAAAGCTTTAGTATTCAACTTAAGAACCCAAAAGATTGAAGAGAATCGCATGTTGAGTTCTGGAAAACAAAGTAAATTTCAAAGGCGGTCCGTAAAGACTGTTTGATCTTGATACTCTAACAAATACTATGAATTATGTGCTGTTTGTACAAGCACATCTTCTTTGAAGTCGCGGGATCGAAGAGTTTCTTGATGATGATGAACCAAGCAAAGAGGATACTGATGATCAAGATGATTTTAGTCTACCTCTTTGGGACTATGCAGATAATAATGATGTACAGAAAACTGGAGTTGCTCATCCTTCTTGTGATTTGAGAAAAGAAGGAAATAGTCATTTGAATGCTGAAAGTTCTGAAAGCAGTGGAAATTCTGATTCCACTGTTCGGTAAAGTGTTTCCACTGCAACACCGGATGTAGGAATCACCACCCGCTAATATAGAAGCTCAAGCCAATGATATTGAAATTTCTAATATGCCAAGTGAGATTGCGGTTCCTCGGACTCCCCACACCATCGCTCATAAATCACATCCTCTTGAAAATGTGATTGGGGATGTCTATTCACCGTGAAGACTAGAAGACAAACAAAGTCGCTCGATGTTCATGGATTCATAAGTAAAATATATGAATCTAAATTACATGAAGGCAATAATGAATGTCTATTTATGTGTTTTCATCACAAATGGAGCCAAAGAATGTCTACAAGGCACTTGAAGATGAAAGTTGGGTGGAAGCAATGCAAGAAGAGTCGCTCCAATTTAAGCTTCAAAAGGTATGGGTGCTTTGTGATTTGCCTTCTGGCAAGAAGGTAATAGGTACTAAATGGGTGTTCAGAAACAAGAAAGATGAAAGGGAATTGTTATCAGAAACAAAGCTAGGCTTGTGGCTCAAGGATATACTCAAGAGGAGGGTATTGACTGTGAAGAAGTGTTTGCCCCTGTTGCAAGGATTGAAGCAATTAGGTTGTTCTTAGCCTATGCATCTTTTATGGGCTTTAAAGTCTATCAAAATGGATGTAAAAAGTGCTTTTCTATATGGTCAGATAGATGAAGAAGTTTATGTCTCACAACCTCCAGGCTTTGAAGACCCTGAATATCCTAACAAAGTCTATAGGGTCGTTAAAGCTTTGTATGGCTTGCATCAAGCACCAAGGAAATGGTATGAAACCTTAACTACTTATCTTCTTGCAAATGGGTTTCATAGAGGCAGAGTGGATCAAACTTTGTTCATCAAGAAAGACAAGAATGATATCTTGCTTGTTCAAGTATATGTTGATGATATTATTTTTGGGTCTACAAAGACAGAGATGTGCAAAGATTTTGAGAAACTGATGAAAGAAGAATTTCAGATAAGTTCTATTGGAGAACTCACATTCTTTTTGGGACTTCAGGTATTACAAAAGCCAGATGGTATTTTTATTAATCAAGATAAATATGTGGCTGAGATACTAAGGAAGTTCAAGTTTCTTGATGCAAAGTCATCTAGCACTCCTGAGACAAGACTACACATCTACTTCTTAAGGAAAATAGTGGTGAAGGCGTTGATGTGCACATGTATAGATCTATGATTGGCTCTTTGATGTATCTTACATCATCTAGACCAGATATTATGTTTGTTGTGTGTGCTTGTGCAAGGTTTCAAGTTACTCCCAAGTTCTCTCACTTGGCTCACGTGAAGAAGATTTTCGATATCTTAAAGCATTTCCTACTACGGGATTGTGGTACTCTAGAGATTCTCCTTTAGATCCGGTTACTTACTCGAGATAGTGACTATCTTTGGAGCTAGCTTGGATAGAAAATCTACAACCGGTGGATGTCAATTTCTTGGCAATAGGTTAGTATCATGGCGGTGCAAGAAGTAAACAATGGTGGCTAATTCTTCAATCAGCGTAGTATATTGTTTGCAAGTTGTTTGTGCTCAAGTTTTATGGCTTCGAATCAACTTTTGGACTATGGGTACAATTTTATGAATACCATCATTCATATTGACAATAGCAGATACCATATGCATTATTAAGAATCTGTTCAACACACAAAGACCAAACATATTGAAATTAGACATCATTTCATTAGAGACTGTATGAAAAGGACTAATTCAAGTTGTCAAAATTCATACCGATGACAACTATGCTGATTTGTTAACAAAAGGTCTTGATGTAAGAAGATTTTAGTACTTGGTCACAGGTATTGGAATGCTTAATCCATAATTATGATAGTGTTGAGGGGAGGCTGTTGGGTACTGAAATTCTTGTTTAAGTTGGCATATCATGTTTTGATGAGAAGTTGGAGTTAAAAGGTGTATATCTGAGATACACATCAAATGGTTATTGATTCACCATGTCTAATACACATAAGAATCAACTAGTCCGAGCAAACGATCATTGGTAAAGACTTGACAAATCCGTTTATGGTTGATAGTTTACCAAAACTATATGGTTATCAACTCACCATATTCTTTATGATTAAGAGTTGGCTAGTCCATAGCAAACGGCTCATGGTAAAGACATATCAAATCCGTTGATAGTTGATAGTTTGCTAAAACTATAATGGGAGCATTCACACTCATGCTTATCAAATCGGTTGCCTAAAGCCTAAAGTTTTAAAAATTTGAATAAAGATGGCAATATGATTTTTACACCTCTCCTACCCTAAATGCTTGCTAAAATTTCAACTAAACAAACTACACCTATAAATAATGTTCCCAACATTGATTATACACCACCGCTTCAAGAACCTATGAGAGAAGGTCAAAACAGTCAACTTCTCTCATGACAACACAACAAGTTTTTGCACCTTTGGTCTAGGAACAAGCGGTGGTGGTTCTAGACTTCCACCTAGTCCTACTATGGAGGAGTCGGACCAATGCCCCATGATTCACCTCTCCCAACAGTAACACAGTTGGAAGTGCCGAGGAAGTGGAAACCAATTGGAATTGATGGTTATGTGTACCAAATTAGCAAAACAGTTGATTCTCTACAAAAGACATTGGCTACTTTCAAGAAGCAACATGCCAAGGTTGTTCAACTGTTAAAGACAGAGATTCGCACCTTAAAAGAAGAGGTGCGAGGGTTGTAAAAGCACAAGAAGACGCAAAGTGGTGATTTCATCTTCATCCTCACGTTCTAATGGTGATTCAAATGATCAAGATTTGGGAAATTCCTCCAAACAGGGGAGGAAAACAGTTCGACACTAAGGGAGGAAAATTGATTTTGAAGATGAAGGTGATACAAGTGAAGGAGCAAAAGAAGTCGAAACTCATGGAGAGCAACTTGAAGATCAAGACATTTTCCAAACCGCAACTAATTTTACCATTGATGATATTTCCACCGCAAAGCCAATTCTTGCCACCGCAAGTGAAGAATTTGATACTTTGAAGGATAATAAGGGTAAAGCGCTTATGGAAGATGTACATCAACCTAAAGGGAAGGTTTCAAAGAAAAGACATGTTCGATTGATCATGATAGAGAACTTGCTATGAATATTTCGAAGATCAAATTGTTTGAAAGAGTTCTTTGAAAAGAAAAGGTTGAAAGAAATAGAAGTTGCTAGCTTTTGGAAGCTCAAAGATTGGATAGAATGGAAGATGTTGATTCAATTTCCACCGTCCAACCTCATCATATGAAAGAGAAAGCTCCAGTTTAGTTATGTTCCTACTAAAGAAGATATTCGGTTTACGGTAGATAATAATCCGTAAATCAAGAAAAGGCAATTGACCTTGTTGCTAATGCATCTTTAAGCGAGGTACAAAGAACGCTCGGTTGAAAGATTTCATTATCTTGAAGAACAATCAAGCACTTGATAATGTATTTAGTTCGGTCAAGAAGAATCGAATAAACAAAGACAACCATCCAAGGCACAAATACTTGCATCTATGAAGACTTATTGTTGTCATGTCGGTAACTAGAAAAAGGCATCAATTCATAGGAATGTCGATGATCAAGTTGAAAGGGCTTACTACGAGCGTGAAACAAGATAAATATTATATTCCAATGGGTTACGAAGAAGAAGAAAGAATATTTCCTAGATTGAAGAGAAAGGCCAAAGTCGATGATTCTCAAACTATTAAGAAGACTAAGGTTGATGAAGATCATACAAAGTCTACTAAGAAGGAGATTCCTACCGAGAAGTTCACTAAAGATCAAATGACCAAATGATTGTGATTGAAGACATAGATTTTTATCCGTAACCACTTGCAAATTCGACATCCTATCATTGATTGGGAAGTTTACTCATAGCAATTTTGCTCCAACATGGAAGATTACAAGGTGGGAGGTGAAACTTCATCATTCATAACCTTTGAAGATCTTATTAAAGCTTTTGACGAGATGACCTTAATACACTATGGAAATTAGTTCAAGAAAGGTTTAATGCTCAAGATCTTAAAGATACAAAGGAGATGCGCTTATGGGTAAATCTTAGAAGGCTTTTTGAACCAAATGTCGATGATGACTCTTGGAAAACCTTATTCACATGTCTTGGTACAAAATGGTTTTATTATGATTCATGTGATGTTCAAGATGTCTCTACGACTAATGGAGAAGACTTTTCATGCTTCTTTGAGAAAGAATATCCATTTAGAGCTAGAGCTCTTACTGAATGTTAAGCTTACACATCCGAGTTAATGAAGACAAGGAGAAGGTCGAGCATTATTACAAAGGCTTCAAGATCGGTGTTCAAGAGCTATACAAAAGTTAAGAGAAAAGAAGTGAAGTGTTTGATTGAATTCCCCAAATCCTTGAAGTTAATATATATTGAAGAAACTTATTGATTTACTGAGAAATCATAAGTTTAGGGAGGATTGTTGGGAATAATCCGTTACCACGGATAGTTATGGTTTATCTTGCTTGGTTTAACACTAGCGGTGAAACATATTCCCACCGCAAGTTCTTCATTACCACCGCTATCGCTTAATGATAAGGTTAAGCGCGCTTGATAAGTATAGAATAGATCTTGTGTATATTCTATTATGTTAGCTATATACTTATCTTGTAAAGGACTCCTTCTTGTATAAAAGGAGATCCTAGGTCATAGTCTTTAGTACGTATTACTTTACAAGATTACCTACGAAAGCTTCAAGGTGTAACCCTAGTGATACCAAGATCACTCGTATTATTTCATTAATAATATTGAGCTTGAGTTTTGTGTTAACTTGTGTTTATTCTCATACATCATATAATTAGCCTTCTAAGTATTACTTAAGTAAATTCCGCTTGCTTGATAATATTATACAAAATATCATTGACACAAGGAGAGTGTCTTAGATCCAATGTAGTCCGCTTCTAGGATCTTCCCTTGGCCAAAAACATCATTATTATCATCATTATTATTATCATTATTATTGATATTATTATTATTATTATTATTATTATTATTATTATTATTATTATTATTATTATTATTATTATTATTATTATTATTATTATTATATTTATTATTATTATTATTATTATTATTATTATTATTATTATTATTATTATTATTATTTTATTATAAACTTATAGGATTTACAAGAAGTTAGTGGGAAGTCGTGATACTAATGGGCTCTCACTCCTTTAGCTATAGAAAACTAATCCTACTAAAGATATGAGCGTGAAGACGTGCTTCAATGTCTTCATTAGAAAATCACATCACTTCATTAGAAAATCAAAGGAAATTACAAGAAATTAGTGGGGAGCGAAAACTAACGGGCCCCACACCTCTAGCAATAGCAAAATAAATCCTACTAAAATATAGTTAACATCACGCTACCCAATATCTTGAGTGACCGAGAACTTTCGGATACGCTTGAGCGTGGTCACCAAATGAAGAGAAAGAGAAGGGTTGAACCCATATCCAATATCGGCGCATTCGGTTTCGTGATTGACACGTTTTGTTGTCTGCGACTTCAATCACGGCACGCCCGCCACAAAGTCACCATACTAGTTTGCGTTAATGGCGATGACCCAGTAAGATCAACACACACATCAAGGCCTCTCTCCTATGAGTAAAGTAACAAGTCACCGGGCGTGGTGTTTGTCCCTCTCGCATGAGCCCGATATCAATTTCTTCTGAGCCGAAACCCTTACCCGGAGCAGATATCGGTGAGTATCACGCACCATATTATGTCGATGTTTAATACAAATAATACTGCGCATGATACAAAGATGATCCCCATAAATATCACCGTAAAAACATTGGAACAAGTAGAACACGGCATCGAGTGGAGAAAGAGGAACACCTAAACGATAGCATAAAACACACCGTGGTTTTAGCATTCATAGTCCGCCCCGACCCAACTATCGGGACTACTCGAGCCAGTGAAGTTATGATCTTCCATTTGCGATCTCCATAGGGCCATCTGCTAGCGATAAGCGTAGGTGGATTCACCTCTTTTGTGACACGTGTGAAATATAAATCGCCAATTTCTTCATGAGTTTGGGGCGAATCTCACAAGAGCTACTCAAAAGGTCGGTCTCCATTTTCTCGTTAAAACATGCAAGGCATCATCAAAGGAAGATCCAAGAACACCAACACCAGATCGAAAGAAGTTCACCAGGGTCAGCGATTGAGTCTGGAAGCAAGGAAGGCACAGATTCAAAACATCGTCAACAGTATACACCAAGCCCACCAAATTCAAAGGGAAGAGTGGCGGTCTCCATTGCCAATTTCAAACCCGAGCCCAAAGGCGTTGACAATTCCTCCAAAGAGGAGCGAAGTGCTTCATCGAATGAAATCGAGCACGTTCAAAGACATGGGGAGAACATGTGCGCATAGAGAAAAACAGACTTGGAAATGCCAAGACACATGCGGAGAAGCGACAGAACTCGCATTGGGGATCATTAAGCTTAGCAACGCAGCGTCCATAAGTTCAATGGTTTTAGAAACTCGTTTAAAACGAGCTTACTACTAAACTCAAGGTCTACGATGTGCCCACCCAACAATTTTACACCATGTAGGGGTCGGGCAATATTAGAGGAAAACACCTTGAGTGCCTTTCAGGATCTTCCTGGCGGAAAACCTCGGTTTATCGACGTTGGGGTGCAAACCATAGCGAGGTCCATCTATCATAATGAGCTCCAAGGCCTTCCCAACAAACATAGTATCTCCAATGATCGTACCATCATCTAGGTACCAAGCTTGAAAGGGGAGAGAAGATGAGTCTTTGATCTTGCGAGCCAAAGGATGTAGCACCAACGCAAAAAGGAGAGGTCCCAGAGGATCACCTTGCTGCACTCCTTGGTGTGACCATAAAGTGTGTGACCCATAGTATAATCTGGGTTTGGAGTAGCAAAATTCAACCCAACATGATATAGCAGGACAATGGAGGCGAACCTCTTGTAACATAACCTCACGGTCCACTAGATTGAAGGCGTTTTGAAATCCACCAACAACATCGAAAGACCCATCATCACCACGGTCTTCAACAAGCTTATTCACGGCATGGAGAATGGCCTCCCTCCTCCAGATACCCCAACTCCGAATTGTAGATCATTCAAGTATCCATCTAAAGAGTGGCCAATCATAGAAGCTCCCACCTTAGAGACTAAACGCCTCAGATACCCACTTCATTAGAAAACCAAAAGGAATTACAAGAAATTGGTGGGAAGCCGAGACACTAGTTGGGCTCCCACCCTTTCTCGAATACAAAAGCTTAGTTTGTGGAAAATAAAATCCCACTCTTGACACTATTTGAGTGGCTAATAGCAACAATATTGATACGTGAAAGTGTATCTAAAGCTTCCGTGTCGAGCTCCCCGAATGTAGAGAAGGCAAATGGGATGAACTTGTAGCCATTTTCTTCACATTTGGACACATATTTCTTTTCTTCTTCTCCACAGCGTTATGCAATGCCACCTCAGAAGCCCACGCAGTCGCATCAATACCCGCAAAGGGAGAGATTCCCGTCACATCCAAACACGCGTCCTTAACTTGGATCCATTTAAATAATAGCAGGTCTGCCGGACGAAGCTCTTTCCCGTCCTTCGAAAGAAACCCCAATGGGGCCTCCTTTTTCACCATAATCCCAACCTTGGAACATATGTCAACGAGAATATCTCGCACTAGGTTATGTCTGAATTTCACCCCCAACTTCACTGGAACAGTGAACTGCATGGTCTCCCCATCGATCCATACGATGCTTGCAGCTCGGGCAGGAGCTACCTTAAGAAAACATAGGTATGGTAAGCCTATAACACACTACCGACCGGAATTGGCGATGGTTCGTCCTTTGGCCCACCCATCAATAGGTATGGTGAATAGGAAATCTTGTGCATGTGGGCCCGGTACAATGAGGATAGCCACTTCCTTGGGCTTAACGAATACTTAGAAACAAGATCTTTCTCGATGACACAAAATAACACTTTGCCAAGGTTTTCATCATATAGGCGGCGGGGCGTCGAGGCGGCCGAGAATGTGTCGTGTTACAAGCAATCATTAAACATGTCGAGCATATTCAAACAAAGGGCCATGGAATTGATGCTGCTTTTACCGTGATCCGTCCCGCATATCACCGGGTTTGCAAACGAGAGAGAGGAAAGCATATCGGTGATATCATTATTATTATTATTATTATTATTATTATTATTATTATTATTATTATTATTATTATCATTATTATCATAATTATTATTATCATCATTTTATCATTATCATCATCATCATTATTATTATTATTATAATTATTATTATTATTATTATTATTATTATCAATATTATCATCATTATTATCATCATTATTATTATTATCATTATTATGATTATTTATTTATTTATTTTTTTTAAAACATCACTTCATTAGAAAATCAAAGGAAATTACAAGAAATTGGTGGGGAGCCGAGAAACTAACTGGGCTCCCACTCCTTTGGCAATAGCAAAACAAAGCCTACTAAAAATATAGTTGGCACCACGCGCGCCAATATCTTGAGTGACCGAGAACTTTCGGATTCGCTTCAAGAAGGTCACCGCCTTCTCGAGTTCACCAAAAGAAGAGAAAGAGAAGGGATGAACCCATATCCAATATCGGACATTTGGTTTCAGATTTGACACGTTTATACTGTGGTAACTTCAATCACGGCACGCCCGCCACAAAGTCGACCATACCGGTTTGCATCAAGGGTGATGACCCAAGAAGATCAACACATACATCAAGGCCTCTCTCCGTGAGTAAAGTAACAAGTCAGCTGGGCGTAAATGTTTGTCCCTCTCTCCACAGAGCCCGATATTAACTTCTTTACGAACCGAAACCCCTACCCGGGAGCAGATATCAGCGAGAGTATCACGCACCACATTATGACGATGTTTGATACCAATAATACTGCGCATGATACGGCGTGATCCCATAGATATCACCGTAAAACCTTGGAACAAGCGAGCATGGCATCTGAGTGGAGAAAGGGAACACCTGAGACGATAGCATAACACACACCGGTAGGTTTTAGCATTCATAGTCCGCCCCATCCCAACTATCGGGACTACTCGAGCCGATCAAGTATGGTCTTCCATTTGCGATCTCCATAAGGCCATCTGTCTCAGCGTAAAGCGGAGGTGGATTCACCTCTTTTGTGACACGTGTGAAATATAAATCGCCAATTTCTTCATGAGTTTTGGGCGACAATTTCACAAGAGCTACCCAAAAGTTCGGTCTCCATTTTCTCGTTAAAACATGCGGCGCATCATCAAAGGATGATCCAGAGCACCAACACGGCATCAAGAAGTTCGATCAGTAGGTGGCCGATTGAGTCTAGAAGCAAGGAAGGCATAATTCGAACATCACTAGCAACAGATATACCAAGCCCCAAATTCAAAAGGTAGAGTGGCGGTCTCCATTGCCAATTTCAAACCCGGCCCCAGGCGGTGACAATTCGCTCTAAAGAGGAGCGAAGTGCTTCATCGAATGAAATCGAGCAAGTTCAAAGATACGGGGAACATGTGCGCATAGAGAAATACAACTTGAAATGCCAAAGACATGCACGAGGAGCAACAACTCACATTGGGGATCATCAAGCTTAGCAACAATGGCCATAAGTTCAATGGTTTTAGAAACACGTTTCAAAACGAGCTTCTCGCTAAACTCAAGGTCGGCACCAACAGCCACCCAACAATTTTACACCATGCGGGGGGGCAATATTAGGAGGGAAAACACCGCAAGTCCGCTTCTAGGATCTTCCTGGCCAAAAACCTCGCTTTATCGACGCTGAGGTGCAAACCATAACGAGGTCCATCCGTCATAATGAGCTCCGTGGCCTTCCCAACAAACGAGTATCTCCAATGATCGTACCATCATCAAGGTACCAAGCTTGAAAGGAGAGAAAAGGAGTCTTTGATCTGCGGACCAAAGGATGTAGTACCAACGCAAAAGGAGAGGTCCAAGAGGGTCACCTTCTCGCACGCCTGGTGTGACCATAAAGTGTATTCTCCATAATATAATCTGGGCCGGTGGAGTAGCAAAATTCAACCCAACGTGATATGGCGAACGGTGGAGGCGAACCCGTGACAACTCGTACTTTCGGTCATTTTCAAATCACAATTCATGCTTCATTATTCATCGCTTATCGTAAGCTAGGTTTACGAGTTTCAAAATTCAGTAACCTTAATGGTTTAGTCGCGAATTCATGATCATATCATCAAGGCGTTTCATATAGACTAGGTTTAGTCTACATTTCATTAGCAACATGATCATCATATTAGTTCATGCATGGTTTTGCATTTTTCAAGAACGCTTATTTCTTATTAAATAAACGCTATCGCAGAATTAATTATTTTGAACAATTGATCCGATACTTCCAAAATTATCCCGATATATTTTTATACTCATTTTAAGATTATAAAAATTATATTACTATTTTACCCGATGTTTTCAATTTATTTTGTATATAAATTGTTATGTATAAATAATTACGACGGTTTCAGAAATTCAACACGATAAATATTTATTCACCAATTCATGCAAGAGTGTATTTTTATAATTTTTATGACTTCGATATATTTTATTTTGTTCACTTTTTTAGGCACCCTCGTGTTATGAACGTACCATCGACCTACAATTTTATTTAACGTCAAATAAATTTCAATGATATGCTCAAACTATTTTAAAATAGTTAGTGTCACCTAAACTTAAAAACTTTACGCTTTTACGTTGGCATCTTCATATCAAAACTAACATGAAGTATATTGATAAGTTTAGACATTTTATAAGTATTATATTTTTGTGTTGTCGATTTTAAATTTCGTGACTTAAGGCTTAACATTAGTAATTACCGCGGATTAAACTATACCCTCTAAACATTAAGTTATCAATATAACATAAAATTTAATATTTAAGTAACAAATTTTATCCTAATTTTGTCCTAGTGCCACGCCTACACAAACATGTGACTCATGATCACTTAAATGATATCTAAACATGTTTTTAGATGCCACGTGTTGTGGAATATCTAAACCTTCGACAGGTAATTACAAACTTACTAGATATATCTTGTTAGGCAAATTTACACGTACGGATAAATATTTGCAACAAATTTGATGCAATAACTACAAACACACATCCTTAACTTGAGACTGACGTGACTAAAATTCTCTCAAAATAATGCTACTTCTCTTACTTCGTATTCCCAGTTTGTAAGGCCATTTCATACGAAGGTAAGGACCTAACATCTTTATTTCATCAAAACTAGTTTAATGGCATGTTACTGTCTTTTAACTTAGCGAAAACATACAACTCTTCGTTCCTGTAGATCTTTCGATATCATATGTATTTTCGACGAGTCTTCCGGTGAGTAGTACGGACTATCTAACGAAGTGGGTTTCGTCAATTTTGTTTCCATCTATCTAAGGAACATTAAAGGTAACTAATCTTACCTTTATTTATATAATTAGAGGATTAAGGTTCGGCTTTGTTGCTGAAGACAAAAAAAAAAGATGGTCACTTTAGTTTAACGAAGATGAAGATGGTGATGTTGTATATAAGCTTATTATTAAATAAAATTGACTAATATAAAGACTAAGAAAATAAAATGTATATATGAGACCATACGTTCATCGCCATATGATATGCACGTTAAGGGGTGACTCCTATTCTGAATTAGTTTTCAAATCAACCTTTATAGTTTTGCTAAGTGTCATATTCGGCCTTTGAGAGTTGCTAGTTGATGTTAATGACCTCTAAGTTGGTTATACATACAAAACTAATTATAGCTTTTCCTAGCCAAACAACCGAATAAATATTAATGTGAGATAAGGAAAGGGACATGTCCATATTATGCATGTGAGTTCATGCGTAATATTAAGTTTGTCATTTGAATTAATTTACAAAATTTACCCCTCAAGTTTTGGTAGTTGATGATATTGGCCCTTCAACTTGATAAATGGTTATATAAACTAATCATTCAATGAGTAATGTATTAGTTGGATTTATTTAAATAAGTAGACATTGTTGAACTAATAGTTTATAAGGCTAGTCGAGTTAAGTAGTGACGTTTGGCTAGGTATTACAACATGTCTTTTAATAGATATTACTAAGGATACTCTTATTAATAAGAGAGTGATAAATTATTTTATTAGGTGTTCGAGGATTTGTAACATATTCTAAGACTTGCACGTACCTACGGACTGAGGTGAGTTTCATAGCCCCTACTTTTATATGTTTTGAATTACTTATGGGGGAGATACATGCTTAACTATTTCCATTTACTTTCATAAGTACTCTAAACTTTTAAGGATTACCGTGAGTTCATAGCCCCATATTTTATTACTTAATTGTTTTACAAACTCTTGGGGGAGATACATGCTATATTTTTAATCGAACACAAATGTTTTGAATTGTACGTTATATCCAAATGCTTTATTGTCACTAAGTATTCCATAGCCATGTTTGAAGTCCCTACATCATGCACCATTAGTCACTTTGCGGTGGTGTGAATATTGTGAATAGGCTATTGGAATTAACACACCGTTCTTATTGACCCGCTTAGGAAATCGAACGCACTATATTTGAATCAATAAGGTAAATTGGCAAGTTTACCTACTAGAAATTTCTTGATGAAACGATTTTACCAATTTCTATTGGTGCGAGGTTTATGCTTTGGTTGTCATGAACTTAGTGAAATAAATCTTTGCTTTGTTTTCAACGATGAGTGTGAAACAACGTAACTCACACTACGAATATTGTGTTCGAATTTAATTAATTAAACCTATGGATTTCACTCAACCTTTGTGTTGACTGTTTTAAGCATGTTTTATCTCAGGTATTAGCATATCATCATGGCTTGCATGGAGTCGCTGAGTTGACGCGTCTCGCATGTATTTTATGCACTTTAAAACATCGTTTGTCTTGTATCAAACCTATTTCCGTACATATTGATTTTTATTTGGGACCTACACTTTGTAAACTCTGAATATTTTTATTAAATCAAACGATGTATTTTCCAAACGACACTTTAGGTCGTTCAATATAACTGTGATTGTGATGCTATGACGGTCAATCCCTCGAATTCCATTCATTGCAAAAGCAGTAATTTGGGGTGTGACAGTTGGCATCGAGCTTGATTATAGAGAACTAGGTTGCATCTTGACCCTAGACTATAACTACATCATCATAGCATCTCATCATTTCATCATAAGTGCATATTCACTTTACATGCGGTTTATACGTACTTTTTTCGAGTTATTTACTTTCATTTCAAATTGATTGTCACATGGATGCCTTTAAATACCCATCCCATTATCCTTTCCTCATACTCTAATGTGGAGAATGCTTTGTCATTCCTTATCGCAATTTTAATATCAGCTGATTCATCACCGATAACGTCGAATGCCGAGATAAACCTTTAAGTAGGGCAAAGTCACTCTCACTCCTTTGTTTCACCACTAACATGTCGAGTTACACGTTATTCACACATTAAGTCACAAAACCATCATACATTTGAAGCACTTACAACATCTCATAACCCATCTTTTGGGAACCCGTCGATCATTTTGAAAAATAACCTCAAATTTATTATCTCATATCACATCTCTTTAGAGCGCTTATTTTTCTTTAACATAGGACTTTGCTACATCTCACCTTTCCTCTTATTTTGAAGAAGTAATGGCGCCAAAGAAAGCCACACCTGAATTGACAAAAGCGGCTATGCAAAAGTTTGTGAGGGATAGTATAGTGATGCTTTAAGGATGAAGTGGCAACAGATGGCGGCGCCGCCGAGGTCGGCTCTTCTATGAAGCCGCTACACTTGTCAATCTTTGCCGAGGTCGACCATCTTGAAGCGCTAGACTCGCCATCGCCACCGAGGCTGCACTAATCTTGAAGCCGCCAGTTGCTAATGCCGCCGCATGCGCAATCTTGGCTACTAGAATTGGCGGAAGTCAAGCCGCTAGACTTGTTGCTTGCGCGGTATTGCGGAGGGTCCGGGGTTAGAGTTGTTCGTATAAGGATTTTAAGCGGAGATCCCACTAAGTTCAAGGCACTGAAGGGGCCACCGCCATGGTTCGATGGTTCGAGAAAATGGAGTTTGTGTTTCATTATGTAATTGCCACGAGGATAGCAAGGTTAAGTTTGCTACGAGTACACTACTAGATGGGGCAATGTCGTGGTGGAACTCGTATGCTCGACCAATGGGAATGGAAAATGCTTTCAAGCTCACTTGGGAGCAATTCAAAGGTTTGTTAACGAAGAAGTATTGTCCGCGTACGGAAGTGAAAAAGTTGGAGACCGAATTTTACGAACTAGTAACTGTTGGGTACGACATCGAGACCTACATTCGAAGGTTTCAAGAATTGGCCGTGTTATGCCCATCTATGGTTTCGGATAACGAGAAGCTCTTCGGAGGCTTTCATTGGGGACTTCGAGATTATTCAAGGTGACGTGATTTCTTTTGATCCATAAACGATTGAAGAATCTATCCGAATATCTCAAAAGCTCATGAAACGAGTTTTGAAAAAGGAAACATTACCAACATCAACCGTAACAACAATACCAACAACCGCATCAACTACAACAATAACCAAAACAACAACAACAACAACGATTTATAACCAAATCAACAACAACAAAAGGAAATGGAAACGACCAAGGAGGTTATAACAACAACAACCAAAACCGTAACACTAACCATCATCAACAACAAAATAGAAGGCAAGAAGTCGCAATGGTTTATGTCCTGCACCAATAAGGCGAGGGTTATCTTTGGAACACCCACTATGTAATCGATGTAAGTTTCATCACTCGGGTCCTTGTCCCGCCAAGTGCCACAAGTGCCAAAAATCGGGACACCTAGCCGTGGATTGTAGAGGTAAAGCCGTAGTCGCATGCTTCGATGTGGGGAGCAAGGACACTATCGAATCAATGTCCACAAAACCAAGGTCAACAAGTTGAAGGTGCTCTTGGGAAAGCATACATGTTAGAAGGAGAAGCTCAAAAGGATTTCAACAACGCGAGGATGAAGAAGTTCGAAACTAATGGTCTTATTTTTCCTTATGTACTATGTCGTACTAAGTTTATGTCTTCCATCGTATCCGAATCTTTATAACTTAAGATGTATTCTTGTTTGATAAACCACTCGTTGTAAAATATTCTCATCTATCGTACTTTATTTTCTTTTCGATTTGTTATCACTTACGAAATTTTACTTCCTTTCTCTTTAACGACCATTTTAACGACACGGTTTAAATCTATGTAAACATTGAGAGTTATAACAACTAAACCGAACGTCACATTATCGTTCCTTAATTATACATAGCCTAGCTAACTATGTCTAATTCGGAGGATCATGTTATGTTGGGAGCGGTTATTTATAAATCTTAGTGCAAGCAAAATTTTCACATATTCCAAAGTCAAAATGTTACTCATGGGAGATTCATCCAATATTTTCTCTACTATGATGTTTTGTACACTCTCAATCATCGATAACCGTAACAACACTTCTCCATGTCTTCTCTCCTCGTTATTCATCACAAACTCAAAATTCGATAGACCAACACGAACTTAATTCAGGGACTGAATTCCTTTTTGGATGGGCGAATGTGACAACTCGTACTTTCGGTCATTTTTCAAATCACAATTCATGCTTCATTATTCATCGTTTATCGTAGCTAGGTTTCTGAGTTTCAAAATTCAGCGTAACCTTAATGGTTTAATTTGAATTCATGATCATATCATCAAGGCGTTTCATATAGACTAGGTTTAGTCTACATTTCATTAGCAACATGATCATCATATTGGTTCATGCGTGGTTTTGCATTTTTCAGTAAACGTTTATTTTTTATTTAATAAACGCTATCGCGTAATTAATTATTTTGAACAATTGATCCGATACTTCCAAAATTATCCCGATATATTTTTATACTCATTTTAAGATTATAAAAATTATATTACTATTTTACCCGATGTTTTCAATTTATTTTGTATATAAATTGTTATGTATAAATAATTACGACGGTTTCAAATAAATTCAACACGATAAATATTTATTCACTCAATTCATGCAAGAAATGTATTTTATAATTTTATGAGCGATATATTTTATTTTGTTCACTTCTTTTAGGCACCCTCGTGTTATGAACGCACTCATCGACCTACAATTTTATTTAACGTCAAATAAATTTCAATGATATGCTCAAACTATTTTAAAATAGTTAGTGTCACCTAAACTTAAAACTTTACGTTTTCGTTGGCATCTTCATATCAAAACTAACATGAAGTATATTGATAAGTTTAGACATTTTATAAGTATTATATTTTTGTGTTGTCTCGATTTTAAATTTAATGACTTAAGAACTTAACATTAGTAATTACTGTGATTAAACTATACTCTCTAAACATTAAGTTATCAATATAACATAATATTTAATATTTAAGTAACAAATTTTATCCTAATTTTTGTCCTAGTGTCACGCCTACACAAACATGTGACTCATGATCACTTAAATGATATCTAAACATGTTCTTTAGATGCCACGTGTTGTGGAATATCTAAACCTTCGACAGGTAATTACAAACTTACTAGATATATCTTGTTAGGCAAATTTACACGTACGGATAAATATTTGCAACAAATTTGATGCAATAACTACAAACACACATCCTTAACTTGAGACTGGCGTGACTAAAATTCTCTCAAAACAATGCTACTTCTCTTACTTCGTATTCCCAGTTTGTAAGGCCATTTCATACGAAGGTAAGGACCTAACATCTTTATTTCATCAAAACTAGTTTAATGGCATGTTAGTGTCTTTTAACTTAGCGAAAACATACAACTCTTCGTTCCTGTAGATCTTTCGATATCATATGTATTTTCGACGAGTCTTCCGGTGAGTAGTACGGACTATCTAACGAAGTGGGTTTCGTCAAATTTGTTTCCATCTATCTAAGGAACATTAAAGGTAACTAATCTTACCTTTATTTATATAATTAGAGGATTAAGGTTCGGCTTTGTTGCTGAAGACAAAAAAAAAGATGGTCACTTTAGTTTAACGAAGAAGATGAAGATGGTGATGTTGTATATAAGCTTATTATTAAATAAAATTCACTAATATAAAGACTAAGAAAATAAAATGTATATATGAGACCATACGTTCATGGCCATATGATATGCACGTTAAGGGGTGACTCCTATTCTGAATTAGTTTTCAAATCAACCTTTATAGTTTTGTTAAGTGTCATATTCGGCCTTTGAGAGTTGCTAGTTGATGTTAATGACCTCTAAGTTGGTTATACATACAAAACTAATTATAGCTTTTCCTAGCCAAACAACCGAATAAATATTAATGTGAGATAAGGAAGGGACATGTCCATATTATGCATGTGAGTTCATGCGTAATATTAAGTTTGTCATTTGAATTAATTTACAAAATTTACCCCTCAAGTTTTGGTAGTTGATGATATTGGCCCTTCAACTTGATAAATGGTTATATAAACTAATCATTCAATGAGTAATGTATTAGTTGGATTTATTTAAATAAGTAGACAATGTTGAACTAATAATTTATAAGGCTAGTCGAGTTAAGTAGTGACGTTTGGCTAGGTATTACAACATGTCTTTTAATAGATATTACTAAGGATACTCTTATTAATAAGAGAGTGATAAATTATTTTATTAGGTGTTCGAGGATTTGTAACATATTCTAAGACTTGCACGCACTCTCTGATGAGGTGAGTTTAATAGCCCCTACTTTTATATGTTTTGAATTACTTTTGGGGGAGATACATGCTTAACTATTTCCATTTACTTTCATAAGTACTCTAAAATTTTAAGGATTACCGTGAGTTCATAGCCCCATATTTTATTACTTAATTGTTTTACAAATTCTTGGGGGAGATACATGCTATATTTTTAATCGAACACAAATGTTTTGAATTGTACGTTATATCCAAATGCTTTATTGTCACTAAGTATTCCATTGCCATGTTTGAAGTCCCTACATCATGCACCATTAGTCACTTGTGGTGGTGTGAATATTGTGAATAGGCCTATTGGAATTAACACACGTTCTTATTGACCCGGTTAGGAAATCGAACGCACTATATTTGAATCAATAAGGTAAATTGGCAAGTTTACCTACTAGGGCTGCGATGAAACGATTTTACCAATTTCTATTTGTACGAGGTTTACGCTTTGGTTGTCATGAACTTAGTGAAATAAATCTTTGTTTTGTTTTCAACGATGAGTGTGAAACAACACAACTCACACTACTGAATATTGTGTTCAAACGAATTAATTAAACCTATGGATTTCACTCAACCTTTGTGTTGTTGTTTTAAGCATGTTTTATCTCGGTATTAGCATATCATGTCACACCACCATGGAGGCTGAAACACGAGGTGTAGGAAGGAACATAAGCACAAGATAATAGAACATACCAACTTTAAGATTTAAAGAAAGAGTACACCATTACAATACCGGTTTAGCCGACATCGGCAAATATATTACAAAGTTTAGTTCCCAAAATATTGCGTTCTATTACATAACGATTTGTATTGACAAGTGAAAACTTCATTATGCAAGACACGG
This sequence comes from Chrysanthemum lavandulifolium, assembly GCA_022545495.1. NCBI lineage: Eukaryota > Viridiplantae > Streptophyta > Magnoliopsida > Asterales > Asteraceae > Chrysanthemum > Chrysanthemum lavandulifolium. The sequence continues at coordinate 202,348,303 of CM040243.1, read as the reverse complement.
TAGAAAAGCTTACTAATGATCACCGAAATGCATGAGAGAAAACGGGTCAACTATGAAAATAGTTGGTGAGTAAACATGTTTAGCAAAATAAGAAAACTCGTAAGAAGTATTCAAAGCTTTCGGTCAACGAAAATAGTCCACAAAGCAAAGGCATTGTAAATCCACTCGGTTCAAGTTCCGCCCATACAAAACTTGCAACCTCGTGTATTCACAACCCATTGCACAAAATATAGCGTATGAAGTAGTCAAGTATAAGCGGTCATAATAGTTCACAATATAGTACCACGAATATAATAATTCGGGGATGCTCTGATGAAACCAAATTAAAAGTGGGTGCCACTACCCAAAGTTATGTTGGGTGCCTCTTCCCAAAGATATAATGGGTGCCTCTTCCCAAAGATATAATGGGTGCCTCTTCCCAAAGATATCTTGGGTGCCTTTTCCCAAAGATATACTCCAACATAGGAGACTTTATAGTGATGCTCCGAACATAGGAGACTTTATAGTGATGCTCCGAACATAGGAGACTTTAGGTCAAGGTCATAACATGTACGGTTCAATAAGTTCAAGTAAGGCATTATTTCATAATTAAGTTCAAGGATTTGTTTCAAGTTCACAAGTTCTAGTCAAACTAGTTAATAAAAGTAGTAAACAATTTAGCTCAAGAACGGTTCATGCATTTCGCCCCAAAATATAGTAAAACGGTAAAGGGGATGTGATTACTCACTTGATGAATAGATGCGATGACAAAAGTGGTTACACGAAATGTAGCGTGAATCTAAACCGACCTATTATGAATGATATGATATGCGATAAGTCATGATGTAATGTTATGCATGAATTCGGATGATATTTATACCACTTATGTAATTTTGAAACAATACTTCGTCGAAAATATAATCTTTTAACGTCTTGACCATTTTAAATTACCTCATATGTATTTACATTGAAACGATATCCTCACGATAGACTTTTAGTGATTTATTAAGAGAATATAACTTTTCGTAGTAAAATAATGTCGTTGAAATTTTCATGAAAGTGACAAAACGGCCTCTAAAAGCTAGTCGAAAATGGTGCACGTCGAGCGTTAGGAAGCGAACTCAACGGTTTTGGAAGCTCGTACCATTATCTCAAAGTTTTAGTAACGTACATTTCCATCCTAGAGGTCTCGAACATAAGGAAAAATATAGGTTAAGTATGGTACTTGTGTGTTTAAGAGTGGTTTTCGGTAAACTTTGAGCGACTATATTTTATTCATTACAACTCCGCTTGACGAACGTTGGATATTTTGGAAAATATGGTTGGCGAACTTGATTTTACTAGAAGACATCTTTTATAAAGAGTGTCCTATCAATGTTAAAACGTCCCTCAACATGGCCCCTAGTTGCCGTAGTATATGTTTAATAGAAAATATATTAATGTTACTAATAGAATAAAGTTACGCAACTTGGTTTATCGCGTGTAATTTACTCGTTACAAGTCCGTTTTCTCGTTTTCTATACCCTTAGTTTCGTGTCAAAGTATACTAATATATTTTCGATAAGTCGACACAATTTATAAAGCTTAGGACTCATTTTTGACTCGTAAAGAGTGACATTTTTATGCTGAATTTCCAGAAATTATTAGTTTTCGACGTCTAATTTGAAAAATTCATATCTTCTTCGTTATAACTCCGTTTTAATCCGTTCAAGTGGCCACGGTTTCGTTTTAAAGTATATTTTCTAAATATCTAGGCCAAATAATTTTGTTCACTGTCGGATTTTCCAGAATTTAATTTTAAGGACAGACCCTTTTCAAAACGTGTCGAAATGAGTTTTTCTCGCGCCAAACTTATTCTAACTCATTCAAAACAACTCCGAAGCTATTCTAATCCTACCATACACCTTCTTAGGGTGTCATGGGCTCCTAGACATCACCAAAACTAAAATATAACAAGGAGTAATTATAGGATGGATTATAAATATTTAACACTTAAAAACCTTAAAAACCTAAAATGGTATAAATATCACATAATTTGCATGTTTCTCAAATAAAATGATATGACCATAATAATGAATATGAAATAAAAATATGAATATGAATGCTTACTAGTTGCTTGATGAGGTTTTATGAACAAAGGGTTTTTCCTAATCACCCAAGGTTTTTATTGCACAACCTTAATCAAGAGTGATGCTAGAGTGAATAAAACTTGTCTTGTAAAATTTTTGGATGATCCTTCCTTGTCCTTTAATATGGCCGGTTGGATGAGATGAAACAAAAGAGAGTGTTTGATTTTTTTACACTTTATGAAATGAATTGTATGTGTAGATTGAATTATTGCATGTATATAATATCATATATTGGCAAGACAAGATCCTTATTTTGAGGGAAGTTGATGAGGATTTGGTTAGACTAGTTTTTATATATATATTTTAGTAGGTAATATAAATGTGTAAGTAATTGTGTTCTTGTAAGTATGATTAAGTAATTAAGTGTACATTTAGGCTTGTAAAATAGCGTCAACTAGAAATAAATTTTAACGGTTCAAAATAAAACATATTGAAGTCATAAAATTTATAAAAATACCTTTCTTGCAAAATTTGAGTGAAATAATAATTATCGTGTAATATTTAAGAAAACCGTCGTAATTATGTAAATATAACAATTTATATACTGAAATAAATTTAAAACACCGTAAACTAATAATAATATTTTATCATCTTAATATGAGTATAAAAATATATCGAATAATTTTGGAAGTATCGGATCAAATGTTCAAAATAATTAATTACGCGATAGCGTTTATTTAATATGAAATTATGCGTTTAACGTGAAATGAAAAATCATGCATGAACTAACATGATGAATATTAAGTTTAAGAAATGACCGGAAATTGAGAATTGTGACATTCTTCCCATGTCAGCGGAATCACGTCCTCGTGATTCGATTAACGATACTATGGTCCGAACCTCGACAAGAGTTCTAAAAGTTCATGCTCGTACGAATAGTCTAAATGATCATGTCAATGCTCATGCATAAGGGTTCCTCGTCCAACAATTACATGCCCGTGATTAGATTTGATGAGGTATACTTACCCAATATCGAACGTAGCCCTCAAAAGACCTTTAGGTAGTGACTTGAGTAAACTTGTTTCTTAGCTCGACTTTCGCAACTCATCAAACAAGAGCGCCACTAGATCAAGCTAGGAAACAAGTCTTTTGAATGAAGTCTTTTGAAAGATTCATCAATATTGGTTTGCTTACACAAATCAAATCAAATCAACAAAATATATAACAACTAAGGTCGATATCAATAGGTCTCAAATTAATCAATGTCGTGAACGTGGTAAGAATTGGAAGGAAGTGATGCACTCAAAATCATGTTGTCTGAAATAAAGTGGTTGATCAAAGGAATGTACCGTTACGCGTTGAGGGCTTCCTCGGTACCGGATAGAATGCTCGACCACGTGGGGAGGAATTTCAATGTTACGATCTTGTGGGCCTTCTATTGCCAACGCGAGTTTGGACGATTACCTCCTTGATTGGGAGTTCCTTTCGACTTTGGGCGGTATTGCGAAGGTGATCTAGACTTCCACACTCGTAACATGCTTTTCTCGCCCTTGATTTCCGGTTCTATTTGAGAAATCGTGCGAAGTGGCCCGTCATCACATTTGTCGCACTTTCGGCGATCTCTGAGTGATGGTAATTACATCAGTACACAAAGGATGTGGACTCAGATATCCTTTGCGCTCGGGTGGTCGCCCATAGTTCGGGTTATTCACGCTCTTGTTTTGCCGGTTACGGTCTCGGCTTCTCTGGTGATCCTCCGCCGCTTTCGCTCATTGTCGTTTGCTTTTGTTAGTTCTCCGGACTGATCACATCATTTGTCAAGCGATCGCCATACCCATAGCGGCTTGCAGTGGTTGGGTTCGACGGTGACATCCTCCCAATTTACGGTATCAATCCCCATATATATCGGTCGATCAACTTCTCCCGTTGGAAACCATATGAGGAACCATCCTAGTTAACTCGTGGAAGCGGATCGTGTACTTGTCGACTTCCACTCCTACCATCAGTGGTTCCAAAATTACGCCCGACACGCACTTCATCTTTCTGCAGTACTCATCGGTTAGTAGTTTCTTGAATGCTTCCCAAGATAACGCATTTGCACCCTCTTCCTCCAGTGCATGGTTGGTTGTTCCACGGTCAATGCTCGTCCACTGTAGTAGACCAACAGAGAACTCAACCTTATTTTCTTCACAGACATTTCGTGATACTAAGCTTCGACTCAACATTCTCGAACCGGGTTAGCGATCAATGGCACCCTCGCACCATAAAATTCCATTGGCTTGCATGTCATGAAAGTCTTGTAGCCGCATCCATGACCGTTGTTAGAGGTACCGCCCATTATTCCGTCGGCATCAATGTGCGCAACAATCGAGTGAGGAGATCGGCTAATCCTGCAAAGACTATCGTTTGGGTCTCCATTGTTGGAGCGTCCCGAACGCGTGTTCATGGCGACCATAATCCCGTAGAGGACCAAAACATCGGGTTGAGTAAATGACATTCGAACGACGCGGATGAGGTGCGAAACGGTTTTAATATGTGTTATAGTGTTCGAAATGTGGCGAACGGAATCATGATATGTCTAACAAGTCGAAAGATGGAAAAGAGAAGATATAAACAAGGTACGGTAATGTAGACGTGAATATAAAATCATGCAATGCATACCCACCCGACCAATGCAGTTTCAGGTGACCAGACTCTAGAGACTCGACTAAACATGATTTAAAACTACCACTCTTATCATTGCATGGTTCTCCATAAATTAGACATAGTTGATCAGGCTATGTATAATTTATGATTAACGATGCAACGATAGGACTAGTTGACTCGGATGATGCTCGGTGTTTATTTAAAACTTTATTCCGGTTATAGTGTGATTTTTATTTTTGAAAAATCGGCATTCTCTATAACCTTTAGCTCGATACCAATCATCACACCTCATGGGAATGAAACACGAGTGTAACGGAGGAACATAAGCACAAGATAATAGAACATACCAACGTTAAGATTTAAAAGAAAGAGTACACCATTACAATACCAGTTTAGCCGACATCGGCAAATATATTACAAAGTTTAGTTCCCAAAATATTGCGTTCTATTACATAACGATTTGTATTGACAAGTGAAAACTTCATTATGCAAGACCTGGTAGAAAAGCTTACTAATGATCACCTGAAATGCATGAGAGAAAAACGGGTCAACTATGAAAATAGTTGGTGAGTAAACATGTTTAGCAAAATAAGAAAACTCGTAAGAAGTATTCAAAGCTTTCGGTCAACGAAAATAGTCCACAAAGCAAAGGCATTGTAAATCCACTCGGTTCAAGTTCATATACAAAACTTGCAACCTGTGTATTCACAACCCATTGCACAAAATATAGCGTATGAAGTAGTCAAGTATAAGCGGTCATAATAGTTCACAATATAGTACCACGAATATAATAATTGTGGATGCTACTTGATGAAACCAAATTAAAATGGGTGCCACTACCCAAAGTTATGTTGGGTGCCTCTTCCCAAAGATATAATGGTGCCTCTTCCCAAAGATATAATGGGTGCCTCTTCCCAAAGATATACTGGTGCCTCTTCCCAAAGATATACTCCGAACATAGGAGACTTTATAGTGATGCTCGAACATAGGAGACTTTATAGTGATGCTCAGAACATAGGAGACTTTAGGTCAAGGTCATAACATGTACGGTTCAACAAGTTCAAGTAAGGCATTATTTCATAATTAAGTTCAAGGATTTGTTTCAAGTTCACAAGTTCTAGTCAAACTAGTTAATAAAAGTAGTAAACAATTTAGCTCAAGAACGGTTCATGCATTTCGCCCCAAAATATAGTAAACGGTAAAAGGGATGTGATTACTCACTTGATGAATAGATGCGATGACAAAAGTGGTTACACCGAAATGTAGCGTGAATCTCGAAACTGACCTATTATGAATGATATGATATGCGATAAGTCATGATGTAATGTTATGCACGCAATTCGGATGATATTTATACCACTTATGTAATTTTGAAAACAATACTTCTCGTCGAAAATATAATCTTTTAACGTCTTGACCATTTTTAAATTACCTCACATGTATTTACATTGAAACGATATCCTACGATAGACTTTTAGTGATTTATTAAGAGAATATAACTTTTCACCGTAAAATAATGTCGTTGAAATTTCCATGAAAGTGACAAAAACGGCCTCTAAAAGCTAGTCATAAAATGGTGCACGTCGAGCGTTAGGAAACGAACTCAACGGTTTTGGAAAGCTCGTACCATTATCTCAAAGTTTTAGTACGTACATTTCCATCCTAGAGGTCTCGAACATAAGGAAAAATATAGGTTAAGTATGGTACTTGTGTGTTTAAGAGTGGTTTTCGGTAAACTTTGAGCGACTATATTTTATTCATTACAACTCCGCTTGATGAACGGTTGGATATTTTGGAAAATATGGTTGGCGAACTTGATTTTACTAGAAGACATCTTTTTATAAAGAGTGTCCTATCAATGTTAAAAACGACCCTCAACATGGCCCCTAGTTGCCGTAGTATATGTTTAATAGAAAATATATTAATGTTGCTAATAGAATAAAGTTACGGCAACTTGGTTTATCGCGTGTAATTTACTCGTTACAAGTCCGTTTTCTACGTTTTCTATACCCTTAGTTTCGTGTCAAAGTATACTAATATATTTTCGATAAGTCGACACAATTTATAAAGCTTAGGACTCATTTTTGACTCGTAAAGAGTGACATTTTTATGCTGAATTTCCAGAAATTATTAGTTTTCGACGTCTAACTTGAAAAATTCATATCTTCTTCGTTATAACTCCGTTTTAATCCGTTCAAGCGGCCACGGTTTCGTTTTAAAGTATATTTTCTAAATATCTAGGCCAAATAATTTTGTTCACTGTCGGATTTTCCAGAATTTAATTTTAAGGACAGACCCTTTTCAAAACGTGTCGAAATGAGTTTTTCTCGCGCCAAACTTATTCTAACTCATTCAAAACAACTCCGAAGCTATTCTAATCCTACCATACACCTTCTTAGGGTGTCATGGGTTCCTAGACATCACCAAAACTAAAATATAACAAGGAGTAATTATAGGATGGATTATATATATTTAACACTTAAAAACCTTAAAAACCTTAAAAATGGTATAAATATCACATAATTTGCATGTTTCTCAAATAAAATGATATGACCATAATAATGAATATGAAATAAAAATATGAATATGAATGCTTCTTGGTTGTTGATGAGGTTTTATGAACAAAGGGTTTTCCTAATCACCCAAGGTTTTATTGCACAACCTTAATCAAGAGTGATGCTAGAGTGAATAAAACTTGTCTTGTAAAATTTTTGGATGATCCTTCCTTGTCCTTTAATATGGCCGGTTGGATGAGATGAAACAAAAGAGAGTGTTTGATTTTTTTACACTTTATGAAATGAATTGTATGTGTAGATTGAATTATTGCATGTATATAATATCATATATTGGCAAGACAAGATCCTTATTTTGAGGAAGTTGATGAGGATTTGGTTAGACTAGTTTTATATATATATTTTAGTAGGTAATATAAATGTGTAAGTAATTGTGTTCTTGTAAGTATGATTAAGTAATTAAGTGTACATTTAGGCTTGTAAAATAGCGTCAACTAGAAATAAATTTTAACGGTTCAAAATAAAACATATTGAAGTCATAAAATTTATAAAAATACCTTTCTTGCAAAATTTGAGTGAAATAATAATTATCGTGTAATATTTAAGAAAACCGTCGTAATTATGTAAATATAACAATTTATATACTGAAATAAATTTAAAACACCGGTAAACTAATAATAATATTTTATCATCTTAATATGAGTATAAAATATATCGAATAATTTTGGAAGTATCGGATCAAATGTTCAAAATAATTAATTACGCGATAGCGTTTATTTAATATGAAATTATCGTTTAACGTGAAATGAAAAATCATGCATGAACTAACATGATGAATATTAAGTTTAAGAAATGACCGGAAATTGAGAATTGTGACATATCATCATGGCTTGCATGGAGTCGCTGAGTTGACGCGTCTCAGATGTATTTTATGCACTTTAAAACATCGTTTGTCTTGTATCAAACTTATTTCCGTACATATTGATTTTTATTTGGGACCTACACTTCGTAAACTCTGAATATTTTTATTAAATCAAACGATATATTTTCCAAACGACACTTTAGGTCGTTCAATATAACTTGTGATTGTGATGCTATGATGATCAATCCACGTGAATTCCATTCACCGCAAAACAGGTAATTTGGGGGTGTGACAGAACCTCTTGTAGCATAACCTCACGGTCCACCAGATTGAAAGCGTTTTTGAAATTCTCCAACAACATCGAAAGACCCACATCATCCCCACGGTTTTCAACAAACCGATTCACGGCATGAAGAATGGCCTCCCCTCCTCCAGAAACTCCAACTCCGAATTGTAGTTCATTCAAGTATCCATCTAAAGAGTGGCCAATCATAGAAGCTCCCACCTTGAGACTAAACGCCTCAGACGGTCCCCACCGCATTAGGGCGGATACCACCACTGGTTTGATCGGTGTGAGAGGAGCACGGCAATATACTCGCCCAAAGCCTTAGGACACTTACCATCAAGAAAAAGATTTACCACACGGGTGATGGGTTGATTAACTCATCGGATATAGCCACAGCACCACTAAAACAATCCAAAAGGTGTTGGGCGCATAAACCATCTCGACCACAAGATGTACCACGGAAACTCTTAATCATGTCAAGAACCACAGCAGGAGATGCAATGAGGTTATGATGATCAATAGGTATATCGAGCGTTGAAGGAGCGGACTTGAAGGATGCTTAGCCTTTAGGTCCTCGGGGTAGTATCATTGTAAGGAGCAACACACGAAGAAGAAAGAACTCGACAAAGATATAATGACCATCACAAATCTTTCTCTTATGATTATTATGATGATTACTATTATTATTATTATTATTATTATTATTATTATTATTATTATTATTATTATTATTATTATTATTATTATTATTATTATTATTATTATTATTATTATTATTATTATTATGATAATGATTATTATTATCATTATTATTATTATCATTTTCATTATTATGATCATTATTATTATCATTATCATCATTATTATCATCATCATCATTATTATTATTATTATTATTATTATTATTATTATTATTATTATTATTATTATTATTATTATTATTATTATTATTATTATTATTATTATTATTATTATTATTATTATTATTATTATTATTATTATTATTATTATTATTATTATTATTATTATTATTATTATTATTAAAACAAGACTTTATTAAAAACTCATAGAATTTACAAGAATTGGTGGGGATGAGAAACCAACCTGGGCCCCACACTCTAGAATAGCAAAACTAATACGATTAAAATGTGAACCAAAGACGAGCCCCAATGTCTTGAGTCAAGGAGAAAAGTCGAATCGCTTAAGTAAGGTTCTGGCTTCTTCTCAAGTTCTCCAAAGAAGAAAAGGAAAGGGAGGAACCCGTGTCCGATATCGGTAGATTTAACCTCATACTTGACACGCCACGCCGTGCACCTCACTAACCTCATATTATTATTATTATTATTATTATTATTATTATTATTATTATTATTATTATTATTATTATTATTATTATTATTATTATTATTATTATTATTATTATTATTATTATTATCATCATTATTTATCATCATTATTATCATCATTATTATCATCATTATTATCATTATCATTATTATTATCATTTTTTTATAAACAACACTTTTATTAAAACTCATAGGATTTACAAAAATTAGAGGAAGCCGAGAAACTAACCGGGCCCCACACCTCTAGCAATAGCAAAACCAATCCTATTAAAAATATGAACTGCAAAGACGCTGCCCAATGTCTTGAGTCAGCCAAAAGAAGAAAAAGAAAAGGGGAGAAACCCATATCCAATATCCGCACATTTAGCATCGTATTTGACTCGTTTACGTCGTGCAACATCAATGATCGCACGCCCGGCATAAAATCGGTCATTATTATTATCATTATTATTATCATCATTATTATTATCATTATTATTATTATTATTATTATTATTATTATTATTATTATTATTATTATTATTATTATTATTATTATTATTATTATTATTATTATTATTATTATTATTATTATTATTATTATTATTATTATTATTATTATTATTATTATTATTATTATTATTATTATTATTATTATTATTATTATTATTATACAAACATCACTTCATTAGAAACCAAAAGGAATTACAAGAAATTGGTGGGAAGCCGAGACACTAGTTGGGCTCCCACTCGTTTTTGAATACAAAAGCTAAGTCTGTGAAAAATAAAAGCCCCACTCTTAGCACTATTCGAGTGGCTAATAGCAACAGTCTTGATACGTGAAAGCGTGTCCAAAGCTTCCGTGTCAAGCTCCCTAAATGTAGAGAAGGCAGATGGAATGAACTTGTAGCCATTTTTTTCACATTTGGACACATATTTCTTTTTCTTCTTCTCCACAACGTTATGTAAAGCCACCCCGGGAGCCCACACAGACGCATCAATACCCGCAGAAGGAGAGATTCCAGTCACATCCAAACATGCGTCCTTACCTTGGATCCAGTTGAATAATAGCAGGTCTGCCGGACGCAGATCTTTCCCGTCCCTCGAAAGAAACCCCAATGGGGCCTCATTTTTCACCATAATCCCAACCTTGAAGCATATGTCGACAAGAATATCGCGCACCAAGTTATGTCTCGATTTCACCCCACTTCATCGAGCGATGGCGCATGGTCCCCCATTGGTCCATACGATGCTTGCGGCTCGGCGAGCTACCTTGGAAAACAAAGGTATGTTAAGCCTATAACACAATACCGAACGGAATTGGCGATGGTTCATCCTTTGGCCCAACCCATCAATAGGTATGGTGAAAAGGAAATCTTGTGCATGTGGAGCCCGGGTACAACTGAGGATAGCTACCTGCCTCGGGCTTAACGAATACTTAGAAACAAGATCTTTCTCGATGACACCAAAGTAACACTTTGCCAAGGTTTTCATCATATGGGGGGCCGGAGCGTCAGAGGCGACCGAAAACATGTCTGTGTTACAAGCACTGTTAAACATATCGAGGGCATGTTGAAACGAAGGGCCATGAGAATTGATGCTTGTTTTAAACAGAATCTGGTCCTGCATATCACTGGTTTGCAAACGAGAGGCGAGGAAAGCATATTGGATGATGTCGCTCGCCGCATGAATGCCAAGCCCTCCCATCTTGATGGGGAGGGTGGCAAGCCGCCACTGCCAGTCACCAAAACCTGGCCCGGAGGCTGTAATAATATTCTCCAAGGAAGCACGTAACATCCGGTCAAACCGGACTTGGGCTTCTCGCAAAGCGTCTTGAGGGAACAACAAGAGAAATCTTGTGCATGTGGAGCCGGGTACAAGCGAGGAAGGGTACAATCGAGGAAATCTTGTGAAAACAAAATCTTGTGCATGTGGAGCCCGGGTATAGGTATGGTGAAAAGGAAATCTTGTGCATGTGGAGCCGGGTACAACCGAGGAAATCTTGTGCATGTGGAGCCCGGTACAAGCGGAAATCGCACGCCCATCAATAGGTATGGTGAAAAGGAAATCTTGTGCATGTGGAGCCGGGTACAAGCGAGGAAAGCTACACCTCGGGCTTAACGAATACTTAGTAACAAGATCTTTCTCGATGACACCAAAGTAACCCTTTGCCAAGGTTTTCATCATATGGGGGGCAGGAGTGTCAAAGGCGACCGAGAACGTGTATGTGTTCCAAGCACTGTTAAACATATCGATGGCATGTTGAAATGAAGGGCCATGAGAATTGATGCCCGTTTTAACCAGAATCTGGTCTTGCATATCACTGGTTTGCAAGCGAGTGGCGAGGAAAGCATATTGGATGATGTCGCTCGCCGCATGAATACCCAGCCCACCCATCTTGATTGGGAGGGTGGCAAGCCGCCACCGCGATCACCAAAACACGCCCGTGGGTCGTAATAATCTTCTCGAGGAAGCACGCAACATCTGGTCAAACGGACTTGGGCTTCTCGCGTACAAAGGGGAACAAGTTCGTAAAGCATAAGATAGTTTATGACCCCAAGACAATTACGAAGAAGAAGGAGCTCGCATTGGGGTCATTAAGTTTGAGGATAGCTTCCATTAGCAAGATAGTTTTAGAGACCCTTTTCAAAGCCGACTCTGGCAAAACTTTCATCGAACTAATGAACCACCCAGTAGTTTGACACCTACGATTGGGCGGGAGATATTTATGGGGAAAACACCCTCCACCCTACTTCTAGGATCCTCCGTAGGCCAGAAGAGTTCAGTCTTATCGACATTCAAAAACAACCCCCGAGCCGGTCCATCTGTCAAAATGATGTCAAGCGCCTTGGAAACCATAAGGGTGTCACCTACAATAGTACCATCATCAAGATACCAGGCCTGGAGTGTGAGCTCGCAGGACCTATTGATGGCATGGACAAGGGGGTGTATGACAAGGGCGAACAACAAAGGACCTAGCAAGTCCCCCTGTTGCACCCCTTGGCAAGAACAGAGGATAGAATAATCATAATAAAGTCTAGCTGGCCTGGCATAGCAAAACTCAACCCAAGGAGCAATAGAAGGACATCTGATCCTGGTCTCCTGGAGAAGCACACCCCTGTCAACCAGATTAAAAGCGTTCTGAAAATCCACCAACAACATGGAAATCCCAACCAGATTAAAAGCGTTCTAAAAATTATTATTATTATTATCATCATTATTATCATCATCATTATTATTATTATTATTATCATCATTATTATCATCATTATTATTAATATTATCATTATTATCATTATCATTATTATTATTATTATTATTATTATTATTTCTATTCATGATACCAAGAGAACCTGGTCCCACATTCCATTTCGTAAGGCCCACTCCAGTGTATGGGGTAATATTGCAAAAGTGATTACAAAGATGAAGGTGGAGACTTGGGATTGAATCAGTTGCTAAAAGGTATATCTGGACATGGTAGAGATATTCGTTTTGTTTGGACCGTGGGCTAGCAATGTGGCGTTCAAGGATAGATTCGAGTTTGTTTAAAAGGAGAAAACAAGAAGTGTAGGGTGAGTGAGAAGTTTTGTCATGAAAGTAACGATTTGTTGTGGTCGAAGCGGGTCATCTTACATCGATGAAGACATAGAGATGGTGGATTTAAAACATGAGTGGGAAGGAATAGAGCTAAGGGAGGAAGTTGATAAATAGGAATGGAAAGGAAGGAACAAAAATCCTTTAGCGTTAAAGGGTGAAAGAGCTCATCCAAAGTCATCTCGACTTGATATGAGTTTGTGTTCAAATGGTGAAATGGATTCGAAAAATGCAACATCTTCATGTGGCGTTTAGGGATGGATAGAATTCCCACCGGGACGGCTCTTAGAGATAGAAATTGCTTATTCGGATCCATGACTTGCGAGTTATGTGGCCAAGCCGAAGAGTCAGCGGATCATTTGTTTTGCTGCTGTGAGGTAACCACGGAAATATGGTATAGAAATGGCCGATGGATTAATTCCCCCCCCCCCTTGTATATGTTCTCCATTCTAGATTTGTTCGAGATGCATAGGTGGGGAAATACAGACAAGAGGAAAAGGAAAATGATTAAAGGGGTCATCTTTATTACGTGTTGGTCCATTTGGAAAGCAAGGAATTCGAAGAATTTGACAACTAACCCATAGATGTTAAAAGCATTATCTTGGATATTATGGGTTTCGGTTTCTTGTGTTATAAGAACCGAGGGGGGAAATCTAGTTTAAGGTGGGATAATTGGTGTAAGTTTGAATTGTTGTAATTGTGTTGCGGTTTTTGTTGCCCCTTCGCTAGTTGGCGTTGGTGGTTTTGTGTGAATAATAGTTAACTTTCAAAAAATATATATATATATTATCATCATTATTATTATCATTATCATTATTATTATTATTATTATTATTATTATTATTATTATTATTATTATTATTATTATTATTATTATCATTATTTCTATTATTTATTATTATTATTATTATTATTATTATTATTATTATTATTATTATCATCATTATTATTATCATTATTATTATTATTATTATCATTATTATTATGATTTTTATTATTATCATCATTATTATGATTATTATTATTATTATTATCATTATTATTATCATTATCATCATTATTATCATCATTATTATTATTATCATTATTATTATTTTTATTATTATTATTATCATTATTATTATCATTATCATCATTATCATCATCATTATTATTGATATTATTATTTTTATTAATATTATTATTATATTTTTTTAACATCACTTCATCATTATTATCATCATTATTATTGATATTATTATTGTTATTATTATTATTATTATTATTATTATTATTATTTTTAACATCACTTTATTATTATTATTATTATTATTATTAGTATTATTATTATTATTATTATTATTATTATTATTATTATTATTATCATCATTATTATTATCATTACTATTATTATGATTATTATTATTATTATTATTATTATTATTATTATTATTATTATTATTATTATTTTATTTATTATTAATTTACTACTACTATTTTATTTTTTTATAAAACATCACTTCATTGGAAAATCATAGGAAATTACAAGAAATTAGTGGGGAGCCGAGAAACTAATTGGGCCCCCACTCCTCTAGAATTAGCAAAACAAACCCTACTAAAAATGTAGTTAGCACCACGTGCGCCAATATCTTAAGTAATCGAGAACTTTCGGATTCGCTTCAGAAGGGTCACCCCTTCCTTCTCGAGTTCACCAAAAGAAGAGAAAGAGAAGGGAATGAACCCATATCCAATATCGTGTGATTGGTTTCGTATTTGACACGTTTGTGTTTATGCGGCTTCAATCACGACGCATCGCCACAAAGTCGGTCATACCGGTTTGCGTCAAGGCGATGACCGAAAAGATCAACACACGCATCAAGGCCTCTCTCCCACGAGTAAAGTAACAAGTCACCGGGCGTGGGTGTTTGTCCCTCTCTCAT
>CM040243.1:202308110-202328110 GCA_022545495.1 Chrysanthemum lavandulifolium | reverse complement strand
TGTGCACATTTAGTTCCTGTGTCGGAGACTAGGGAGAGGGTCTCCTTCTTCAATATCAACAATCTCTAAGAGAAAGTTGATAGATTATGTCGGTTCCCCGTGAGACTGAAACAAGCCCTTTTATGAGGAACTTGAGTGGTTTGGGAAGTTGTAGTGTAGTGCGTCACTGGGTCCATGACGTCTTGTCTTCAATACCGATGTTACCTTAGTAAACACCAGTAGCATATGTATTGAACCCTTCTCGCCCTAAGGTTGAATTATTGGAGGGCTATTTCTTTTCACCCTTTTCATATTCATTTCTTTTCATTCTTCAACCCCTTCTCGCTTACCGAGACTTCATAACAAGAACCTTGTTGGGTTTATTCCAAGACTAGCTCTGTCTCGATCCGCACTCTTCCCATATCTCACTTTTCTCCTTTTTCATCATACCTAAGGACTCTACACTATCTTGTGGATTGTCCTGGATAGATCCCTCCGGTTACAAGGATCGTGGGAACAAATACCTAACCTAACCATCCTTATAACTCCATGCATAAAGTAAGTTGGTCGGTCTTTTGGTATTGTTCATTCCTTCTAGAAACCAATTGAAAATCATTTGGAAAAACAATCAAGGTACTTGTGATACGAGATCAAAGCTTTATGTACCTTAATAGTTTTGATCATTTAGAAAATGCTCCCCTCAACATGTGCATATGATTTTGAAATTGTTTAGCACATGGAAGCAAGAGTTCTTTGAAATAATTTCTTAGAAATAATTTCTTGATCTCAATTTCCATGAAAAGTCATTTGATTTTCTTGGTAAATTCTCCCTCAATATGTGCATAGGATATTTGAAATAATTTTATCACATAGAGGCAAGAGTTCTTTTGAAGCACATCCACGAACACAAAAGCCATTTAAGAAACCATTTGAAAACTCAATCAAGGTACATTATGTTAAAACATAAAAGCTTTTGTACCTCGATAGTTTATTTTCTTTTAAAATGCTCCCCCTCAATATATGCTTCGAGATTCGAAAGCGTTTAGCACATATGAGATAGCAGCCTGCACAATTGAATCAAAACGATCACCTTTTATCAAATTTCATTATTAAATCACAAATTCTCCCCCGATCAAACATATCAAACCCTTTGAGATTTTGGATCCCAAGTGATTTAATTCGGTTTAGAAAACATGGGAGAAAATGTGGCCTTGTTTAAATACTCATCTGGTTTTTGGATAAATCCTCCTCCTCAACATGTGCATTATGTATATTGAAATCGTTTGGCACATGGAGGCAGGAGTGCCTTTGAAGGACTAAAACCAACTCCATTAAAACAGATTTGAGATTTAAATCACGATCTCTCACCCGATCAAAGATTTCAAACCATTTTGAGATTTGTGATCCCAAGAGATTTAAATAATTTAGAAAATTTTGGGAAAGACGTGGCAAGATTTGATTTTGAAAATGATGATAAGGACCATTTTAAGACATTAAAGATTGTTAGTGTCGTATGATAGTTTTAAGAGATCTTTAAGTAAAATAAAACAATTTCACAATCAAACAAGAACATAAAAAATTTCACTTTGAAAGACCTTGATTCAAAAGAAAAATCATACCATGACATAACATTAAATCTTTAGATCACCACAAATTTTGTACAAACGGACTTTTGAGAAGAAATATCGTTTGAAAATATTTTATTTTAAATCACTCTCCCCTCAATCCATGACAAGTCAATAATTGAGTGACTTAGGTTTTGATAAATGAAGTCCGGTGATTTTCAAAAATTAGTCCAATATATTTTCAAAACAATATTTTCCATTTTCAAAACAATTTAATCAAATTAATCAAAATTGTTTAAAATGGTATCCTGCACAAAGATACGTTAGGTGGTTGAGAAGCTTCGTTGTTGTTGCCGTAGGGTTTGGAAGAAAAACCGTCGCGATGCAAATGAGACTTCTTCTTACGTTGCATTTTGAATGCCAACCGAGGTCAAATTAAGCTCCGCTTTCTTCAATCACTTAGAAGAAAACCGCTCACGATGCAAGGACACCTCTTACGTTGCATTTATGCCAACTCTCCATTGAAGTCCAATTAAGCTCCGCTTCTTCATTTGTCAACCCAAGATATAGTTACCCTTTCCTTTCGGCATCCAATCATCTTCAATAGTGGGATCCGGATCGGGAACATTCTTTTATACCAATATACCGCATACGTTAGTGAACACACATACAAATATATGGTGGTCGACATCACCCGCATAAAGAATCGACTAATTAAAGTCAATTCAACATAACAATCGATCATATAAGGCATGGGGTTTATGTGTTAATCAAACTCTAATCATCTAAACCTAACAATCATATCCTAAATTCCTAGTCCTTCGACACGAGCAAATATCATTTTAATTAAGCACGAGGATAATTAAGAAAGATCGTTAGATGATATAGATTTGAAAACATTCTCCCCTCAATCAATGACTTAATTTACGAAAAGATTAAACGCTACAAGTCATTGATTGAGTTTTCAATTTTTACGAAAAACTCGAACCGATTGGTTTTGCAACTCATTAACCACCATTTTTTAAAACACCAAATATTTTTCTCAAGAATTTTAGACGGAAAAACATTTGTGTAGGAACAAGATCCTTCGACATACTTTCCTTGTTTTGTTTTTAGGATAAGTGCACCAAATTTGTGAAAACGTTTAAGCGTAGCACTTTCCTTCCTTTTAAGAGCGGGTTGCTATCTCAAATAATAGCAAACCGTGGTTTAGCGCTGATTCTGATCAAGTAGCAGTAAGCCATTTTTGAAGCCCGGTTACGATCTAAAATAATCGAAGCCACTTTTTAAGCCCGGTTACGATCAAATAATCTGTAAGCCACATTTAGAGACATGTTTAGAAAAAATATTTACACCTCCTCGCTCGAACTTCATCTATGGTCCCGTGCCATTATTGAATGACATTTCTAAGACCGTAGATGTTATCGATACGTAAGACATGTCATGAGAAACATATTTTTGGTATTTTTGAATTTTTCGATTTTTTGGGTTTTGTTGATTTTATATTTTTCTATTTTGTTTTGTTGGTTATATATTTTTGTATTTGGTTTTTGATAAATATATACAAAGATAGAGTAGATGATATAGTTAAAGAAGATGATGATACGAAAATTCGAGATAAGGATATCGAGCAGCCCCGTTGTAGAAGATAGAAGTCATCATCTCTTAAAATTCACCACCAAAGCTTCCGAGGCTCCGAATAGAAGATAGAACACGAGCCTTCGAGAAAGAGAGACTTTGGTAGCTTCCCCAAACAAAAATCCTTTAGTGAGCAGATTCAAAGCTTTCTTTCAAGCTTCCATTAGCCAGTGCACAAAGACGCACACCATTATCATCGATCTTCTTGCTCTTTTAAGAATAATCACCATGATTCTTCGTTCGAGGTTATATCATCCAATAGAAGAACAAAGACACCATATCATCCCACACATAAAAAATCTTTTCAAATTTCTTTTCTACCGACATCTCAAGCAATCCATTCCAAAAGGTGTCAAGAGACCACTTCCCGAGTAGTTGAATTGATGCGCCGGCCTCTTAGACTAGAGCTCACGAACCCGAATACACATACCCAAAGACAAAGAAACTTATACCATCAAAGTAGCATTAAGTCCAATAGCCAAAGAATAACCCCGATGTATAATTTTCTCCCCAGAAGAAAGTGTATGAAGCTCAAGAACCCAAGTACCCGATATCCAAGAGCTCTCCGAATACACATCATGAGGGAATGAAAACACCTTCCCATGTTCACATTTTCTTCCCCGATGATTGTGTATGAAGCTCAAGTATCCAAGTATACCAATACACAAGGAATGAATAATCGAAAACATTGAAGAAGTCGGCCAAGTCATCGATTATCTATGCGGATGACAATCTCTGGATGTCAACTCCGAATAAGTGATTATATCTCGAATCACTAATTAAGCACTCAAGTGAAACAATTGAGCATCCCCAATGTACACAATCTCTCTCCCCGATCATTGCGATACCATCGAAATCACCACACACTAGTGTACCTCTTTTATCTTCGTAAACTTTCTAACATCACTTCCCCACGTAGATGAAATACTAACACTAAACGCCTTGATGAGTAAAACCTTGAGTTTCTCTCGGTCATGACATTTGTTTTCCGGGATATCTTCAATCACTTAGAAGAATTAAGTTCATCAAGTTTACTCGTCATGAGTCAAACCTTGAGTTTCTCTCATGTAATAACATTTGTCTTCTCGAGGTATCTTCAATTACTTAGAAGTATTAAGTTCATCAAGTTTACTCGCTTAGGTGCCTATCTCCTTACTCCTTGCTCGGTTTTGACACTTCGTAATCAACAACTCTTTGTAAGTCCGTATACTAGAAATATTTTGAGAAGAACATCATTAGCTCGAAGTATTCGTGAGAGTCAACTTGTCAAGAATAACGTGAGCAAGTCTAATTAGGGATTAAATTTGGCATTTCAAACTCCCCAATTAGTGCTCTCCCTAAAGTGACAATATGTTTGATAAATGCCCGAATAAGAAGAAGTCTTTTGATAATCACATGCAACTCGCCTTTTAGTCTTCTAATCATACAATAGAAAATGTAGAACCGATCGTAGACTCGACCTTCTTCTAGATTGTCCAGCTGGGGAATAGATAGTTAACATCTTCAACTCACACCAAAAAGCATCCCACCAAAAGCATCCCAATTAACTTACATCTTGCAAATCCCTTAACTAAAATCCTCCCAATCAAACAAGAATGTAAAGATGTTCATCAAGGAAATCAGCAATCAGGCCGCAATGAACACACAAGATGGTAACACCAAACTACCAATCACATCAAACAAGAACAGAGAGATTGTTCGGAATCATCATGTTGATGTATACGTGAAGCATTAACCGGAAGCACTTTGTCGATAAACTCATCAATCCGAGTGAAGATGTCAACCAACGGCTCTTAGAAGAGAGAAACTCCATGTGAAGATGACCCGATAATAAGAAGCTCGGTTCTTACATGAGTTTAGAGCCGATAACCATTTAAATTCTCAAATATCAATCAACAATGCAAAAAATTCACACTTCTTCTCCCTCAAGAATTGCATACGGAGATGCCATTCTTGACTTAATAAGTGAAAATCATCCGAATGTTCTATTCACACTTCTCTCAAAGAAAATCAGCACATGATGTCGCCATCTTCATTATAATTGAGCAAGTGGAATGAGAAAACAATCATGGGTAGCCCGGTTCACTTGAATACCAAGCGCATGGAAAAGTATGAAGCATGTTGATGAGAATGGTCATAATAAGGAGATTTCTCTTCTTCCAAGATAAAGCGCATCGACACGCACACTTTTCTTTTCTTTGAGGAACGAGGCTAGAACTGTTGTGTTCAAACGTCATAAGAAGATTTCTCTTCTTTCAAAGATAATGCGATTGAAACGCATACATTTCTTTTCTTTAGAGTACGAGGCATGAACCGAGTTGTTCATACGTCATAATCTCTCTTTTCATCGCCTCTTGGCAAAACATGTAATCAACCCATTATCATTCAAGAGGCTCTTTGTTGTGACAATGATGGAGAGAACCCAATATGATGAATTTGACCTCAAGTAAACTACCCCGAACTCGTGACTTAAAGTTGCACATATGTAACAAAGAGCGGTGCCGATTTCCATTAGCATCTCTAAGTACTCTATGTACTCTATACTCTTCAACCAACCAACCATCAAGTATAAGACGACATTACCTCTTGAAAATCCACAATTGAATGTGACACCGAGCACTACAACGTAACTCCTTAAAGTGATAGTTATTTTGTGGCAAAGAGCCCAATTCCCCACGTGGTAAAAGGAAAAAAGACTCCCAAAATTAACTAGATTTCCAAGTCTTCGTTTTTGAAAAAGCTCGAACAAGGATCTCAAGAATCTTCATCCAACCATCCCCGATACCTTCAGATACTAAGTACACTCGCCCGTAATATTTCACTTCAACCTCAAATGAATAATAATGAATCAATGCCGCTGTCACATCTTCTGATTAAAAGCTCAAAACTAGCCTCCTTTGATCTTAAAAGTGAACTTTGATAATGGTTTCATCCCGACCATGGTTAATAGCACATAACCCCGTAAAACCTTGTAATAACCAAACTGCCATGACGAATCTCCAAACACACATCCAATTCATGAAGTACACCCTTTTATCCCTTCTTCAAGCGTAAACCGTAGCACCAAAGATCGAGAAGATTCGAAAATACACTTTCCTTTTCTCCGTGATGGTTCCATCAATACGGATTTTACAATTCTATGGTTTAGACCGAAAATAGTTTCTTTCAAGGGATTTTACAAAACCAAGAATAAACCGTAAGATAGATCCGGAAATGCACTTTACTATTACCAGGATGTTTCCATTGTCACGAGATTTTACAAGTCTATGATTTAAACCGAGAAATAGATTCTTTCGCGGGATTTTACAAAATCAAGACAAAACCGTAAACAACGTCAGCTTGACTGTGTTATAACAACATTGGTTTCGGTGAATATCAGTTTTAGGGGAACATGCAAGTGGTTCATCAACAGTTCATAATCCAACATCAAGAAAATCATCAATCATCCAATCAACACTTTGATAAACACATTATTCACGATTCGCTCGGCTATTGTAGTGACCACATGGAGAAGTAAACCCGATATACCAAACTTGATCATGAAGTAGAATTCCCGGATTTGTTACTTAAGCTTGCACTAAACCTTGTGAAGAAGAAACGGTGTACCCAATGTACAAAACATCTTGACATATCCTCAATCGTGTGAGACATCAAGTGATAGTTACGCTGTGGTAAACCGAGAAAGAATCACAACCGTATCTAAATAGCCAAGTCTTTATCACACTCTATAAATGCCCAAACAAGTCATCTTCGCGAATGGTAGAAAGAAATGTTAGGAATTAGAAATTCCGTGTATTAAAGAGTCGGTCACCTCAAGTATATGTAATCGTTAGAAAGCTCGTAGTCGTAGTTCTTTAAGTTAAGTAGTAATTTAGTTAAGTAACACCGTGGAGGACGGACGGGTCTTTACCCACCGTATGCCCGATCCACACCCCAAAGTGTGGCGAGTTATGTAAGACTATAAATACTCTCTACCTTCCAAGGTAGAGTTGAGCTCATAATAATATCTTTCACTTTCTCTCACTAAGTTCCCTAAACCTCTAACTTTCTCTCTAGAATTCCATCTATATGCTACTTTGTGTTATGGTTTGATGTGTATGTGAAAAGTTATATCTTACAATTGGTATCAAGAGCCATGGTTAGATCATATCTTGCACATCTTTGGATTTATAGTGGTTTTAGGTGGTTTTGAGTTTGAAAAGTTTAGTGGTTTTTGCATCATTTGGTTGATTTCTTGTGTTAAAGTTTGAATTTTGTTAGTACTTTCATGTTTAGAATCATCACAAGTGTTTAGGTTTTCATTTGGTAGCTTGAATCATCTTGGTTGGGTTGTTTTGGATTGAAAAGTGAAGTTTATATGGTTTTTCATGCTAGCGACTTAGTTCACGGATAACTTTCTTCATAGCGACTTGCTTCACAAAATTGTAGCGAGTTACGCTTTAAACCCAGCGAGTTAGATCTAGCGAGTTAAAGTACAAGTAGTGGACCTCCACCACGAGTAGCGACTTGGTGGTAGCGACTTGGTCCAGAGCGAGTTGCTCTTTAGCGACTTGCATTTCTAGCGACTGGTAGCTAATTATCGCCAAAATTTTGCTAGCGACTGAGGGGTAGCGAGTTACTACTTAGCGACTTGCTTTGTGTCTAGCGACTGGGACTCTAGCGACTTAGTTGGCTAGCTAATTAAGTGTTAGCGACTTAGTGCATTAATTTTAGCGACTTAGTGCATTAATTTCTAGCGACTTAGTGTATTATCTTCTAGCGACTTGAGTGATTGTTTACGGTTTTCTTGATTTAGTAAAACTCGTGAAAGAATCTATTTCCGCTTAATCATAGAGTTATAAAACCCGTATAACTGTTAACATGTCTACCAACGTCCCTACCGTCATCTCCATCGCTGTCGAGGATGTACAAGCAATGGCTCGATACTGCCCACCCATGCTCGACAGAATCGACTACGATTCTTGGGCTCAACGAATCGATTGTATTGCCTTGAAAGGAAAATGGTGTCAACATTCTCAAATCCATTGATGAAGGACCATATCGAGTTGAGACGACTAGAGACATACTTGATACTAATGAAGATGGTACTCCTGCTTACGGAATGGATGCACCTAAGATGTATGATGAGCTTGATGATAAGGAGAAAAGAGATTCGATGCGATATCGTGGCTTCAAACATTGTTCTTCAAGGTCTTCCTAAAGACATCTACAAGTCGATCAATCATAACACCGATGCAAAGGCGCTTTGGGATAATGTTAAGATGCTTCTCTCGTGTTCGTAATTAACTATGGAAGACAGAGAATCCCAACTCTATGACGAATTTGAGCACTTCAAGATGAAACCGATGAGAGTGTCTATGAGTACTATGTGAGATTTCATAAGTTAGTGAATGACATGAGGAACATCGAATGACTATGCCTAACATTCACCGAACTCAAAGTTTGTGAACAACATGAATCCCGAATGGCACAAGTTTGTCACAACCGTGAAACTCACTAAAGGATTGAAGAATACAAACTATGAGCAACTCTATGCCTTCCTCCTTCGTAATGAGAGACATGCTATGTTTGAAAAATTGATTCTCAATCGCTCAAAACCAACCGTGGAGAGACAAGCTCGCCTAATGACTCAACAAATTTTCTACTCAAACATCGGAATCACAACCAAAGCATCACAAGTCATACCCTTGGGTAATGGTAATCACAAACTCATCCCCGATCCTATGTTCAAACAAGTCGATGCCGATGCACACGCTGGTAACATCATTAATCAACTAGCTCTTCTCATTAGTCAAAACATGAATTCTCCCCACAAACCAACAACAACCTCGAATCGCATCTAACCCACATAATCAAGCCACCAAAAGATGGAAGGATCGTGGTGCAACCAGCTCAGAAAGACAAGATGATCGTGGAAGAGGTGGAGCCGGGAGAGGTTATGTTGGCAACCGTAATCGAGGAAGAAATGGTAACCAAGGTCAAGCTAAGCCAATCAAATGCTATAACCGTGGTGGTGAAGGACACATTGCAAGGAACCGCACATCTCCAAAGCGCCCATGTACGCCGATTACTTCGTAGATAAGATGTTGCCGCACAAGCTCGTGACAATGGTGCCGCGTTGATGAAGAGGAATTGTTGCTTTTTGCCGAGGGCAATGCCAAGACCTATGATGCGATGTGGATGAGCAAATTATTCAGAGATAGGTCACAATCATCGAACGCCTTTCAAGTCGCCGATCGTGATGCATACGACTGATGTAGATGATGGACCCATCGCACACACAATCTTTATGGCTAGCATCTCTCCAATGGTTTCTCCCAAGATCTCTTCTTCACCACAAGTCGGCCCATCCAAGGACAAACTCATCTCGTAGGTATTAAAGCTATACGATGATGTCGATGTGCAATGATGCATGACAAAGTACAATCAACTCAAACTATTGAATCAAATATTGAAAATATGGGTAATATCAATATTGTCCCATACGATCAATACGTGAAACAAAGTGAAAGTGAAGTTGTACCAAGTGATGCATCTTCTGCAACAACAATGACTATGTCTTTGATGAATACACCGCATGTGCTCCCGATGATTCCATAATTTCAACTAAATGCCTATAAGGAACGTGTTGCTATTTATGAACAACGCAAAATTTGAGTTGACCACCGTGAAAGCGTGAAATGGATGTCCAAGTGAGTACAAGAATTAGAAAAGTAAGTTTAGAGAAGAAGTATTGAAACAAGAATTAAATTCCTTGCAAGAAAAACTTTCTAAAACAAATAAACAAAACAAGAACTTCAAGAAAATGTGAAAATGCTTAAGCAAGAATTTAATGCAAAGGAATCAAAACTCTTGAGAGATTTTTCTAATCAAAACTTTGAAAACAAACTTGAAAACAAGTTGTACATACAAGGAAACACCATTCGATCGCTCACATGGTCACCAAACATCGAGTCTTAAGCGATAAGCATAGCATTCCCTTGTTGAGGAACCGAATCCAGAGGTAATTAAAAGGCTAGAAATGCTCATAAGGTGCTTTATGATGGTGATGAAACTTTAAGCCTAGACAAAACCTAGTTGCGCTGAGTGCACCGAGGAAGATAAGAAATCAAATGAAATCACTAGGAAAAGATGAATAAGAAACAAAATGATCCCAAATGCAAAGAGAAAACATAATTATCACTCCTCATGATTACAAGAAGGAAAACTGATTTCTTGAACAAGTTTAAGCCTCGACTTTGTTGACTCCCGAACAAGCCTTCTCGAAAAAGGATTTAGATAAGGTAAAGTCGAAAATATTGTTGAAACAAACCTCCCTTAGAAAAATGCCTAGAGCGACTGTATCCTCCTAATACACCAATGCATCTTGTACCTAGAACAATTGCCACTAAAAGCAAGACATTAATTAGTCAATACGTTATATTTCAACTATTTGTTGATTTTGAGAAAACTTGCAAGAAAAGGATCACACCCACGTATAATCAAGGAGAAAGGGTTTTGAACAAATGAAAGAATGTTATTTAATCGAGGTCATGCCCTTCTTTAAACTTCTAAAAGATCACTTTGAGAGTCTTAAAAGGGATAGAAACCGATATTAAGGAATGGAAAAGGAATTTGATGCAATGGTTGTCAAGTTAGTGACTATGAGCGCAATCGAAATATAATGAGATTGAGAGAAAGAACCCGCATACATTAAATGAGAATCTTATTATCGAATGTGTTGCTCAAGATGTCTTTTTCATCGCTTCAAATTGCTCTATTAATGCTTCCAAATTTCATGAACTATCTCGTGGCCTCGAAAGTCTCCCATGATCGTGTCATTGAGCTTGAAAAACTAATTCTAAACTAAATGAGAAAATTGAACCGATGATCACGACAATTTGGTTAAACATTTTTCTAAACTAGAAGTTGAGTATTTTAATCTACAACTAAAATATCAACATCTCAAAGAAAATGTCAAAACTTCAAATATCAAGACATCTTCGATGCTCCGTAGTTTGATGCGCTTTTCAAATTAACAAACGAGATGAACAGATTCAAGCTCAAGTAACACGATCGTAAAGTTGAAAGCCCAAATCTCTCAATTAAAGGGTCAAACGAACAATATGACAGCTCCCAAATGCCTCCTCCTTTAGATTCTCGAATTCTCAAACGCTTTCATCTTCAAAACCTAGTAAATGCTTTACAAAAGGAAAACGAAAGTTTCCTAGAAGAAAATGAAAAGGTTAAACGTCATTTCAATGAGTTATTTGAATCAATTAAAGTCACTCAGAATAAAAACAACGAACAAATAGCTTCATTGCAAAAGGAAATTGAGAATCAAGAGTCGTAAAAGGGAAAATGCCAATGACCAATGGGGAGAATGTTGTATCAAAGGTTCACTTTGTAATAAATATGCTTTATCCGTGACATATGTCCCTCCTCATCTAAGGAACAACAAACTTGCCATTCAAACATACTTCTCATCCCTTAAGGATTGCCTAGAATGTCTCATGTGAGATTGTTGAAGAGGATAAGCTAGAGAAACCTCATGATAATGCAATTGGACATGCATGCTTATATGCCAAACGATCTCAAGAAATCTTAGAATGCTTGATCACAATATGCCCAAAGACATTAGGTGAGAGAGTTAACCCTTTGATTCCATGCTCGATGCCTAAGGCCAATATGATATGCACTCGATTCCCAATGTTTTGAATGTGAACCGAGTGTACCTTGAGTAGTTCGATTCTAGATCCGCAATGCTAAGAGAGAGAACTCAAAGATGCCTTCTAGAAGTACTAATCTCAAGACTCTAGTTTTAAGAAAGTGAACCTTAGTGCACCGCATGTAGTTCGATCCCAAAGACATCTAAACAGTGGTGCAAAGAGTAGTAAAACAAACTAATGTTCCCATTCCTCTACAGAGTAATCATGACATTAAAGGGAGCAGTCAAAGTCTCAAGACAATACAAGGAATGATAGGACCTCTCAAGCTAAGAATGTGCACCGAAGAGAGTAGAAGAACAATCTAGGAACCTTAAGTTTGAATCGAATAAAACGAATCGTGTTGATTCTAGTATTAGCCATAGGCGCATCGAATTAATTCAATTCGATACTATTTGCAAACCTTGTAATCGATGATTGCTTGAATTCGCTTTCTAATCATGGATGTGATGTTAATGTTCGCCTAATGATGTTAATTGTCCAGCTAATTTTGTTAATGCTAAAATTCATGCTAAAAGGGCTAAAAGGCAAAAGCGAAAGAGAGTTAGAAAACAATGGAAACCCACAGAAGAACATTCAAAGTAATAGGCTTTTATTGATACCGTTGGTCATAAGACTAATCGATAATGCCCACTAGAAAATGGATGCCTACCGTAGAACTATTCCTTAAGAAGTGGTCACACCGTAAATGTGGCTAATACGTACACTAGTATTGCATCTATTCACAATGATTCCATTACCTCATTTTCGATATGAATGCTTCTATTTCGATGCGGGTGGTCCAACCATTGTAACTAACCAAATGGAACCCATTCTTGCATGGGGATCCCAATTATCCAGCTTATCCATTCTTGTCTCGTGTTCAACCGCAGATCGCTCAAATCGCTCGTGGTACCGGACTCAGTCGCTCCAAGCATATGACCGAGACCGTCACGCTCATGAACTTCGTGAGCAAATTCATCGGACCGTTAGATTTGGTAATGATCATTTCGGTGCATATGGGTTATGGAGATTATGTTGTTGGTGATAGTGTCATCTCCGTAGTGTATTATGTGGAAGGTTTAGGTCATAACTGCTCTCTCGCTGGTCAATTCGTGATTCGATCTAGAAGTAGCCTTCGTAAAACATACCGCTTTGTTAGAGATCTTAATGGTAAGGAACTGCTGAAAGGAACTCGTGGCTCAAACCTTTACACCATCTCTATCGATGACATGATGAGAGCCTCCAACTGCTTGTTATCTAAGGCTTCAAAACAAAGTCATGGTTATGGCATCGCTGCCTCAATCACTTGAACTTCGCACCATCAACGATCTTTCCGTAAAGGACTTAGTTGTAGGTTTACCTAGACTAAAGTATGAAAAGGATCATCTTTGTTCAAAGATGTCAATTGGGAAAAGCAAGAAGTATGCCCATAAACCCAAACCTACTAACTCGTCACGTAAGTTCTTCATATGATTCATATGGATTTATGGACCAATGAGGGTGCGTAATATCTTTGGGAAGAAATATGTGTTAGTTGTGGTTGATGATTACCTAGATTCACCGGGTCAAGTTCTTAAGGACAAAGGATGAAACTCCGATATCATCATCAAACTCATCAAACAAACAGCAGTTCGACTAAACAAAACCGCCGTAATTATCGTAATGCATAATGGAACCGAGTTTGTCAACAAACAACTTAGTGAATTCTATGAAAGCGTTGAATCACCATCAAAGAAGTGTTCCACGAACCCCTCAATGTAACGGTGTAGTTGAAAGACTAAATCGCACTTTGTTGAAGTCGCTAGAACAATGCCGATCTACTCAAAGGTTCCAATGTTTCTCCGGGTCAAGCAATTGCCACCGCATGCTACACACAAAATCGCTCCCCGATTCACACTATTCATGGAAAACTCCATATGAACTTGTCCACAACAGTAAAACCTAATCTATCTTTCCTTCGTGTGTTTGGTGCATTGTGCTATCCAACTAATGAGGGTCAAGACTTAGGCAAACTTAGGGCCAAAGTCGACATTGAGTATTTGTAGGATATGCATCAAACAAAAGGGATACCGAATCTACAACAAAAGAACCCAAATATCATGGAAACAATTCACGCTACGCTTGATGAGTCGACCGGTCAAATGGCTCCTCGGACACCCACCAGACCCGCACTTCAAAACAATCCCATTGGTTCATCCCTTGTTCCAAACTCCTCTCAAGAAACTCCATATGTACCTCCATCCAAGATGATGTAAAGAAATTGTTTGATCCTATGTTTGATGAACTCAGATGATTCAATTACTAATGAGGTAATGATTCCTACAACAGAGGATGCTCATATTCCAAAGAATGAAGTCAATCCTCGCCTCAATATCTTTAAGTCAAGAAGCACCCGTCACGATCCTTCGCCTCATCAACAAATCATCATTCTTCAAATGTACATCATGGAAATGTTTCGCATCAATGATGAAGTTAATCCCTTTGCAACTCCTCAAGATGCTCCATTTGAAAACATATTTGCTACTCCCGAATCATCATCGAACCATCTTCTTCAGAGACATCGACTCGCCTACTCGCCTCAACAACCGCCACATGAACACCTCGTAAAATGGACTCACGATCATCCATTAGACAACATCATTGGTAATCCTCTCGCCCCAGATCAACCCGAAACAACTCGCAACCGATGCCTTATGGTGCTTCTTCAACTCCGCACTATCTAAGATCGAACCAAAAGATGTTAAACCGCTATGAATGAAGATAGTGGGTTCAATGCCATGCAAGATGAAATTCATGAGTTTGATCGTCTTGATGTACGGGAGCTAGTACCGCCCCAGATCGTATATGATTATAGCTCTAAAATGGATCTTCAAAGTAAAACTTGATGAGCATGGTGATGTGTTGAAGAACAAGGCTCGATTAGTTGCTAAAGGATATCGCCAAGAGGAGGGTATAGACTTTGAAGAATCTTTTGCTCCAGCTTGTTCGAATCGAGGCAATCGTAATCTTTCGCTAATGTCGCTAGTAAGAACATGGTAGTTTATCGATGGATGTAAAGACGGCATTTCGAACGGAGATCTTAAAGAAGTCGCTCACGCCACCAACCTCAAGGATTTGTGAATCAAGAGCATCCTACTCACGCTTATCGCTTGAAGAAGGCTCTTTACGGTTTAAAGCAAGCTCCAAGGGCATGGTATGATACATCACAAAGTTTCTTCTATCAACCGGATTCATCAAAGGAGCAATGATCCTACATTGTTCACCGTGAAGTCGTGCAAACATTTAATTCATGTTCAAATTTATGTTGATGATATTATTTTGCCTCGATGCACCCAATGGAATGTGATCGCTTTTCAAATGAAATGAGTTCAAAGTTTCAAATGTCAATGATGGGACAAATGTCATTTTTCTTGGGATTACAAATTTCACAAAGTCCCGAGGCATTTTCATAAATCAATCTAAATATGCAATGTAGATTTTAAAGAAATTTGATTTGATTCAAGTGACCCGCTGACACCCCCATGATTGACCGAACCAAACTAGATGAGGACCTCTCGTGGATCATGATCGACCAAACGAAATATCGGAGTATGATTGATCCCCGATGTATCTCACCGCTAGTAGACCGTACATCTTGTTCTCTCGCTGCATGTGTTAGATACCGTGCTGCCTACTAAAAGCACCTTGAAGCGCTTAAACGGGTCTTTCGGTATCTCCAAGGAACCATCAATATGGGACTATGGTACCAAGGACACCGTATGTCACTAACGGCCTATGCGTATGCCGATCATGCAGTTGTCAAGATACACGTCAAGCACGCCGAGGTGCTCGCTTTTGGGTGATAAGCTTGTGAGCTGGTCTTCAAAGAAGCAAATGAGTACTTCTATTTCCTCTACAGAGGTTGAATACATAGCCATGTCATCTTGTTGTGCTCAAATCTTATGGATGAGATCTCAATTATCCGACTATGGCTTTGAATTCAACAAAATCCTCTCGCATCGTGATAATAAAGTGCTATTGCTCTCTCATGCAACAACGCTCAACACTCAAGAGCAAAGCATATCGACATTCGACATCATTTCATCGTGGAACAAGTGGAAAAAGGTGTGGTGGAACTATATTTTGTGAGGTCTCGAATATCGCTAGCGACATCTTCACCAAAGCTCTTCCAAGAGAACGCTTGAGTTTATTCTTCCACGACTTGGTTTGAAAAGCCTTCAACCGTAAACTCTCAAACGCCTTCGTGAGGAAGACGAGGAGTAAAGGTCTATCTTCATCTATCTCTTGTAAATATTTATTTGAAAACAAAATACAAAATTATAAAACCTTCAAAAATCAAATAGAAAATATAAAACTTTCAAAATCCATAAAATTTGAAAATTCAAAATCTTCAAAAATATTGTCATTTTGTCATGTTTTTCCTCGCTCGATAATATCTACGGTTTTGTGTCATTCAAAGAATGACACGGACTTTAGATGTTGTTCAATTCTTAAAAAAAAAAAAAAAAAAAAAAAAAAAAAAAAAAAAAAAATTTTTGGAGAAAGAGAAATGGTTTATTGTCATTTTCGTGCAATAACCCGGTTTTAAAGAAAGAACAGAGCCATGTTTTACCATGTTTTCAAATTCCATGCTCGATTCTATAAACATTTATCTCATTGAAACCAAATGCTTTGAAAAATAACTCGATTTCTATTTTTGATAATCATCGACTTATTTGTCAAAATTTATCTCTCAATCAACAACCTATGTCATTGATTGAGGGGAGAATGATTTCAATTAAATTAAAAAGTTATTTGGCATTAAATTGTTTTCAAAAGATATACATGCATGTTTTATCAATGGAGTTTAAAGTCTTAAAATCCGATCCTTATCGCTCAAACGCTTTCACAATCAAGTCACAATTCTCCTTAAAGCTTTCAAAATCAATTTAATCTATACGAGATCACAAATCTCAAATGATTTGATAATTGTGATCGGGGAGAATGTGTGATTTAAATTGGATTTAAACCGATAATTAGGTAAATGGTTTTATAAGGATGTACATGCTATCCTTCCCACATGTGACAAACGATTTCAAATTTTCCATGCACATGTTGGGGGAGCATCTATCTTAAACCTATGATTTGAAATGTGATCAACTCATCTCATCATGTGCAAGTTCCTCTAGTATGTGCAAAACTCTTTTCAAACCTCGAGGCACATATTGAGGGGAGCAAATTTATGGAAACCTCATCCTTCCCTAAATGCTATATCTACTTGATTTGATGCGGAAGTGATGTTGATATCTTTAGAAAATGGTAATCAAAGAAGTTAATTCTTTCTCTTGCCTCCGTGCAAAACATTTTCAAATACTTGATGCACATGTTGAGGGGAGTTCTCGTTTAAAATATCAAAACAATTCAGTACAAAATGCTTTGATAATATATCACAAGTATCCGAATTGATTTTCAAATGGTTTTCAATTGGTTCCAATGGCGTATGAACAATACCAAATAGACCGACCAACTTTACTTTATGTACGGTGATATAAGGATGATAAGGTTAGGTATGTGTTCCCATGATCCGCCGTAACCGGAGGGATCTACCCAGGACAATCCACTAGTTAGTGTAGAAGTCCTTAGGTATGATGATAAAAGGAGAAAATGAGATATGGGAAGAGTGCGGACTAAGACCGAGCTAGTAATCGAATAAACCCAACAAGGTTCTAGCTATGAAGTCTCGTAAGCAATCAAGGGGTTGAAGAATTAAAAAGAATTGAATGAGAAAAGGGTGAAAACAAATAGCCCTCCATTTATTCAACCTTAGGGCGTAAACCGGTTCAATTCATATGCTACCGATGGTAACATCGGTATTGAAGACAAGACGTCATGGACCCAAAGGACGACCGCACTTCAACTTTCCAAACCACTCAAGTTCCTCTTAAAAGGGCTTGTTTCATTCTCACGGGAACCGACATTATCTATCGACTTTCTCTTAGAGATGGTTGATATCAAGAAGGAGACCTCTCCCTAGTCTCCGTTATAGGATCCAAATATGCACAAATTGAGTCTAGAGCCACGAGATCATCAATAAATCTCATTAGGACACTTTCAATGAAGACTCTCTGCTTCACACAATGTGGAAAGAGAGATTATATCTTGAGTCCCACGATTATCCTTGTGGTATTGCCGTAACATCCGAGTGATGTGTTTACATATTCACAATGAAGATGGAAAGCCTTCGAGCCAACATCAAACAAGCTCCTCGGTAGGTGGCATGTGAGATCTATTATATAGATCAACCATGTGACAACCGAATGAAACAATGGGGCGATTCAATCTCTTGAATCAATCCCGTTCAAGTTATGGATTGACGGATACCTTTGAAAACCGGTCTTTGTGCTTAAAAACTCTTTTCTTTAGCACATCGACCGTACTCATTTTTCAAACCAAAAGGTATTTTTATGATTGATAATTGATTTTCAATAAAACCTTCGTTGTATTGCAAAACAATTTCTATTGAGCAATACACGATTGTTTTT
The DNA here is from genome assembly GCA_022545495.1 of Chrysanthemum lavandulifolium. Taxonomy (NCBI): domain Eukaryota; kingdom Viridiplantae; phylum Streptophyta; class Magnoliopsida; order Asterales; family Asteraceae; genus Chrysanthemum; species Chrysanthemum lavandulifolium. Next base: position 202,309,720 of record CM040243.1, on the reverse strand, counting down.
CAAATCTCTTTTCATCAATCGCTGGACTTAAAATTACCGTTCACTCACTCCGTGTTGTCTTCTTTGAGATGTTCCGTTTGAGAACAATTAGAACAAATGCGAAAACCCCGTCAAGGAAATTCTTCGAATTATACCGATCACAGTAAGACATGTATCGATCAACGGGAACCGCGGGTCGTACTCAATTCAACGAAGTGATCAAAGACACTTTCGTGCGATTTATTGCTAATCGTTGTATGCAGTACACCCGACGCTTGCAACCGATCGTAATGGAGCGGTCAATCCATAGCCGCATGCTCACTTAACACATTCAACTCAAAGAAATCATGATTAGTGCATCAATGACTCGATATTTTCACACCAAGCTTCGCTACGCCGCCAATATCATGATTCAACAAAAGCTTCCGCCACTCGATGAGAAGATTTCATGATCCGTAATGTGAGCATGTCGGTCCTAAAGTCACAACATCACAAATACCAACACCACAAAGGATGTCTTAGAGATTGTTGATAGTCGATGATCTCAAATGATGGCTCAAAATTATTATCACGTGGATCAAGAAAAGACCTCCACTTGAAGTATCCAAACATGCAATGTGAAGAATCAATGACTACGAGCTTAGAGCAAAGGACTACATCAAGAATGCAAGATCAATTGTTAATGTAATATCTATTTGTATTCAATGTAATTTTGGTACATGATTGAGGTGACCTCCTTGGGAGATTGTTAGGAATTAGAAATTCCCAGATTAAAGAGTCGGTCACCTCAAGTATATGTAATCGTTAGAAAGCTCGTAGTCGTAGTTCTTTTAAGTTAAGTAGTAATTTAGTTAAGTAACACCGTGGAGGACGGACGGTCTTTACCCACCGATGCCCGATCCACACCCCAAAGTGTGGCGAGTTATGTAAGACTATAAATACTCTCTACCTTCCAAGGTAGAGAGTTGAGCTCATAATAATATCTTTCACTTTCTCTCACTAAGTTCCCTAAACCTCTAACTTTCTCTCTAGAATTCCATCTATATGCTACTTTGTGTTATGGTTTGATGTGTATGTGAAAAGTTATATCTTACAAGTAGGTAACACCTATCCACCCCATCTCTCAAACCGATCCATTAGCTACAATCCCAAGCCCATACCAACTCTTGAAGCGTAATACTACCACCCAACAAATGAGACCCTAATTTTCGTGGTATATAACACCTGCTTAATCACTTCTTCAAACCCTAAAAATACTCTTCATAACCGCCTCTCTCCTAATCTCTCTCACAAACGCACGCAGACAATCAAAGTAAGACCAAACCCTAATCACAAGTTTGTACGCCTCTTTGATTACTGAAATCATCCATCTCATAAAAAAGAACTCATCAAACCTTAATCTTGTTCACATATCCACCACTCCCACCATAATAACAAGAATCGCCCTAACTTCATTTACCTCACCACCGCTCAAATAAGAATACATAGCATCATCTCACAACTTCACGAGCCAAGGATGGTTCAAGGAAGTTATGTGACAGCCATTGGGGATGACATGAGCAATGGTGCTCAAATTATCCATGTGATGGTTAGTTGGTTCATCGATGTGACTTCAATATCAAATGTCAAAA
>CM040243.1:202214418-202303010 GCA_022545495.1 Chrysanthemum lavandulifolium | reverse complement strand
AGATTTTATTTATTTATTATTTTTTTTAACCCCAAGAAAAAAAACCTAAGATTAAATAAAATGAAATTAAAACAAAGTGCAAAACATGTGAGGACCTACTAAAAAAGGCGAAACACTACAAAGACCAAAAATAATAAAAGAAAAACCCACAACGTGGGCCCCACCAAATAAAAACAAACAGCAGATCAGTTTGAAGCAACCCCTACCAAAAAATGTAAAGCAACTCGCTAAAAAGCTAAGCGCTGTCAAATTTGTTAAGCCAACTCGCTACCCCAAATGTTAAGCCAACAAACTGTTACCGGCAAACCACTTCCAAAAAAAGTGCTAACCGACAAACTAACCCGGAAACCAACACGCTTCCTGAAAACGGCGATGAACCAGCAACAAGAGAACGGTCACCACCGGCTAGCAACAACACCAAATGGAGATGGGGAAAGCTTCCACAAGGGTGGAACACACGACACGAAAACAAGATAGATCACCCCAAGCAAATTGTGGTTTCAGGGATGAACCACACGACACGAAATCTACGAAAGAAAGGGAAGAAAAAAAAAGAAAAAGACAGAGGATGATCGAGGTTGAAACAATAAAAACAACAAGGATGATCGAGGTGATCAAAAGGGTATTGAGGTGATACGATGGGGAAGAACCCCCAATCGCCCAAAGCCTTATTATTATTATTATTGGAACATTAAAAAGGGACCAACCAAAGTAACTCCAAACATCACCATATGCATATAACTCATAGAAAGCAAAGATGCTAAGACTGAATAAAAAGGAGTTGCTATACATAACAAGGACCATTAAGCAGCCTAACTCCTCCCATAAGCTTGAGCCATACTGCTCTCATTCCAAATAACTTCTGAGTTCTGATAATAGCCATGAAGTAGGATGAATCATCAATCAACAAATCACCCAAAGTATCTTGTCTCGTTAAAAACCTTGCCAAACAAAAACCCTGTAGGAAAATTTTGAACAAGGAAAAAGAGTACAAGAACTAAATATGCCATTGTTCCAGTAACCTGCTGCAAATGAGTAAGAAAAACTCAAATACCAACAGACCTGACCAAACCAAAACAAAAGGCCAGCGCAGATAGTAAGACTCAATTCTGTTGTGCATAGCCTACTAAACCACAACCCTCCAAACAGCAGGCCAGCGCAGAAGTTGATCATACAATCTATAGTGTATAGCCAGTTGCATAACCACCACCAAACACCCAACCCAGTACACCAATGCAGATTATCGGAACATAAAAACCTGCAAGTGAAAGGATTGTTACTGTTAGAAGCAAGTAACACAGTCAAAAGCTCCTCCACTACAACTATTGCAAGCTCAGTAGTACATAGACCCCATATAGTCAACCTTGAAAATCTACACTTGACTGAATCATCATCGCCACGGTCAAAAATTTGGTTACAACTCCAGAAGCCATTGCTTAAGCAAAACCAATAGACCCAACACTCATGAAAATTAACAAACCTGCAGTAATTCAAACTATAGACTGCATTTGTACAATAACCGTTAGTACAAGAATTCCAAACATAATATCAATCACCCTGACCAACACCCACCATTTGCACATAAATCAATGTGATCATGTACATCACAAGACAATTCCGATATCTATGTGATGCCATCAGTACCATCTTTATGAACCTTCCCAGTACTACCATTAATGCCTTTCAAGGGAATTTTCCAAATATTAACAACTTTTTCAACCTCACGGGAGTGCTTAATTTTCAATCCCATGAGCTTATGTCTTACCGTATCCACAATCAATCTAAAAATAATCTCTTCCGACCTAAACACATTTTGAAGATTCTCATGTTCCTCTCTTGTCAAATATAATAAACAGAAGCACCAAAAACTAACCGCTGGATAACACTTCATAAAGAGTTGTTGGCAGTTTTAATGGATAAAAACAATCTCAGCCCAACCACACGATAAGTCCTCAAGTCTGAATAAAGGTTTAAGATTAACCCATACACTCCTAGAAAAATTGCAACTGAAAAACAGATGGCTCTGGGTATAATCTACAATATTACACAACGGGCAACAAGTACTAGTGATATTAAACCACTTAGAGATCATGTCAGTGGTTTTAAGTCTGCCCCTCATGGCCATCCAGAGCACAAACGCGTGCCTAGGAATACACTGAGAGAACCAAACATGTTTATACCATAAGACCTTTGGACAATCTATTCTTAAGGCTTTCCATGCTTCCTTAACACTAAAAATCGACTCCTTATTCTTCTTATTCACCCATATAATCTTGTCATCATAGTCACTACTCAAAACAGGAACCGGGACATTAAGAACTTCTCCAAACCTATCATTCCAATCAAGCGGCCATTTCCATCCATTCACATCAATCCAATATTCCACTTTGTCATTCACATCAAAACCATGTTCAGTGAGAAAACCATAGGTAATGAGTTTGCACAAAGGGCCATTGGTGTGCCATTTATCAAACCAGACAAAACACTTCCTACCATTACCCAACTTAACCGCAACAAAACTACGAATCTTATCTCTAATGCTCAGAATTTGATTCCAACTCCATGAAGCATTCACAAAACTGACATTATGCCAAATATTTCTACCTTTAATCCTATAAGCATGCACCCATTTAACCCACAAAGATTCTTTATTGCTAATAACATTCCAAAGGTGTTTAGTCATTAACGCCTTATTCATGAGTCTAAACGGTTTAAGACCAAGACCACCTTGGTTTTTAGGTTTGCAAATATCTTTCCATGCAACACTTGCAATACCACTCCCATTACCCCCACCAGACCACAAAAATTTCTTAAGTAATTTATCAATGATATCACAAACATAGGCAGGAAGGATGAACATAGAGGCCTAATATACATGAAGCGAAGAGAGAACAGAAGCAATTAAGTGAATTCTACCCGCAAAGGACAGAGTTTTGTTCCTCCAATCATGAATTCTATTCTTAACCTTTTCAATTAACACCCTACAATCAGTATTGCAAATTCTCTTACCCGTCAAAGGGATGCCTAAATATTTCATGGGAAGGTTACCAATACTAAAGGGCATAGCAAGAAGAATTCTAGACTTAACCGCCTCATTATTACTCCCAAAGAAAACATAACTCTTAGCAGGACTAGGGAATAAACCAGAGCACATAGTAAACTCATCTAAAGCCCTTCTCAAAATACAAGCAGATATTTCATCCCCATGGCAAAGAAGTAAAAGGTCATCCGCAAAACATAAATAGGTCAACATGAGTTTCTTAAACCCCCAATGATATCGAAATCTAGAATCCCTCCTAACATGTCTCTTAACCATCAGGTTAAACACTTCCATAACAATAGTAAAAAGGTAAGGTGACATAGGGTCACCCTGCCTCAGCCCCCGTTTGCTTTTAAAATACCCATGCAATTCTCCATTAACACAAATAGAAAAAGAAGCAGAAGTAAGACATACCATGATCCAGTGCCCCATAGAATTGTGAAAGACAAACCGAGTAAGAATGGTCTTCAAGAAATCCCAATTAACGGTGTCATAAGCCTTCTGATGTCCACTTTAACTGCACATTTGTTGATCTTACCATTCCAACTATATCCCTTCATAAACTCTTGAGCCAAAAGGATATTGTCACTAATCTGTCTTCCCGAAATAAACGCACACTGGTTGCTATCAATCAAGTCACACAAACCTTCTTTGAGTCTGTTGGTGATGACCTTACTAATGCATTTATAGATTACATTACCATACGCAATAGATCTGTAATCCGAGACTTTCAAAGGAACTTGAATCTTGGGAACGAGAGAGATGAGATTGGCATTGAATTCTTCAAGTAACTTACCATAACTGAAAAACTCTTTACTACTGTAAGACACACGTCACTCCCAACAATACTCCAAGCTGATTTGAAAAACTTGGACATAAACCCATCCGGACCAGCAGTTTTGTTTTCATCAATGCTGAACATTGCCTCCTTGATTTCAATATCCGTAACTGCTCTAACCATGTTATTCACAATCATAGGATCAAGCTTCTTAGTGAACAATTCATCACAGTCATCAATAGAAACTACTTCATCTTCTTTACCCAAAAAATTCTGGAAATGATCAACAAAGCATCCCGGAACCTCCTCACCATAGTACTTATTACCCTGCTCATCATAGACAACCTGAACTCTACTTTTATTAACCCTGATTTTAAGAACATTGTGGAAGTATGACGTATTCTGATCCCCATCCTTAAGCCACTGGATCTTAGTCTTTTGTCTGAGTAAATTCTCCTCATCCTTAACCGCTTCCTTATAAGCCTTTCGATACATAATCTCCTCATTTCTCAAATCACAATTACAAGGGTCTTTGTCAAGGCTTTGTTGAACCCTTTTAAGCTCAAGCCTCAACACTTTCACCTTATTAAAAACATTTCTGATTGTACAAAAGATGGCACTACCAGGCTTCGATGTGGATCAAAGTAATGAGGTGTCTATTCCACCAAGACTTGCCAGTAACCCAAGAATAAGAAATATGAAACACTACGTTAAGTGATTGCTTGGGGTAGGACCTGCGAACCACCTCCGCATGAGAGTAGTATGAGTTATGGTTGTTTAAGTATGTGTAAGTAAAGAAATGAGTGTGAAATGAGCATACCATAATCCATTGCCCGTCAACCTATTTATAGTGAATGAAATAGGGTTGAGAGCACTACGCATGAATGTCGGAGATCATGGGGCGTTCCATGATTGTGGATAACCGCTAGGTCTTAGTGACCACGTTCTCGGACTTGACGGGAAGCCAAGAGAGAGGAGATCGTGGGTTTGACCAAGTCGAGGTTCCTTATCCATTGTCCTTCGTCACCATACCCCGAAGGGCTTAGGGTTCGGATGGCGAATTCCCTTAGGTAACCTTCGTGCAGCGAATGGTTTGACGCCTATGGATATTTTGGAATCCTAACTTGGGCCTTCGTATAATAGGTCTTCGACACGTCTCGGAGGAGTGTCCTTCGAGCTACTCGGAGGGTACATCATCAAGCCCCCCAGTCGAAAGTGATGTATATGAGCGAGGAGACATTGCTTTCGACTTCATGCTGCGAAAATAGATCATCTTGCTGCTAAACATACTAGTCGGGAGAATAATACGCAACTAACTAAGCGTATTTATTGCTAACTAATCATTACCACAACCCGCTACAGGAATCACAACTTCCCATAATACCAGAAGACCAAAAGTCTTCTTTATTTTAAAATTCAAAAATTTACACTGGATAAGAGTAATTGTTGGGACACGTGTGCGGTGCTTAATAGATGTCAAAGAGAGTATAAAAAGAGGGTAGATGAAACCCTAACTCATTTTACTCTCTCCGTCTACTTTCACACATGAGAAAACACCATCGCCATCACTCCAAAGCAAAGGTAATCCTTCTTTCTTCTCATAGTGTTAAAATAGGAACATGGATTCCAAGTTTATTATAAAGCGACAAAAGTGTACATTTTCAGCCCAAGATCTACATGATCACTTAGCCGATTATCCCATCCCACTAGAACACAAAGTGATGTTACCCAAACCTACTCGGGTATCTTTGATGCACCTCCGGGTTTCGTGAGGGTCATACACACGCATTTAGTCACTCGAACCTTAGGATTCCACTGCACCCATTGATATTAGAATTTATGCAATACTACAAGGTTCACATCTCTAGGTTTAACCCCTTTGGTTTTGCCAAGCTGACCACATTCATAGTGATGTGCAAAGCATACGGCTATGAACCAACATTAACGGTTTTAAGAGGATTTTTGAACTTGTACCCTGGGGGCAATTGGTTAACTCTAGCAAAAAGACCTGAGGCAGATGTTCCCAACCTGTTTGGGAAAGTGTACACAAACATAACAGGTTGGAAGGGTAGTTTTTTCTACGTGCAAGACACCATTGTTCCTCCTAAATATCCAGAGCTGCTGAATAAGGAAAACATGTTTGATGCCAAACGATATAATGACCCCCTGCCATATGAGGTTCGAAGGATCCTGTTATCGGTTTGGCGGATATCCTGTGGATGTGCAAGTGTTCCTCAAGCCATCTTATACATGGTGGGATTGCCCAATTTGGGAGGGTCTCCCAAGAAGCCTGTGATCATATACCAAGGACAAAGTATGTTTATGTATGTTTACTTAAGTAGGACCAATGTAGCATCGATATTTAGTTCTCCTTGTATCTATTTTGCGAGATGTCGTTCAGAACTTCATGTACCAAGATTTGGATGAAGATTTAAGCTTTATGCTGTTTGAGAAGGCGAAGAGTCTTATGGTGTTGGCTCTCCTTCGACATCTCGTGAACAACAACGAGGTAGATACTCAAGTCTGAGCCTATTGCATCGGCACCTCCCAACTTGCATTGGAGGGTCCATCCCAACCGGTGGAGAATGTTGTCGACTCGGACGATCCTGCGGATGAGGATGTCCTAGTTGTAGGTTCAATAGGGATAGTGACATGTTGAAAAGTAGAAAGGGAGCAATGACCAAGGTCTGTTAAGTCTACCAACAAGAGGAAGAATCCTCATCAACCTCCGGAGGAAGAGTTGTGAAGCGGAAGAGTGTCAAGGCGAAAGTTTGTGAAGTCAGCCTTCGAATTGCCAGATGAATCAGTGGAGGTGCATGGTAAGCAATTCCTCCTTATAAAATATCTAAACTCATAATTGTCATAACTAACGTAGCCTTTATACTTTGTATTGGTCGCAGGTCTTCCAGAGACGAAGGAGCTTCCCAATGCTTTGGCCTGTCAGCGGATTGTCGATCATGTCACCCCTCCTCAATGGAAAGGTATGCTGGAAAATATGTCCATTGAAAGGTTGTGTGACATGCATGACAATGGGGTTGCGAGGCAGGCAGTAATAGATAATCAGTTGAATGCCAAGACCAGAGCGTTGCTTAGAACTGTGGCCAAGCTAGAGGGTAAGTGTGACGAGATTGAGGGGAACGTTGAGAAGAACCCCGTCGTCCAACTCCTTCGTGAAAAGGTAGCCCAGTTGACCATTGAACTTGGCAATCTTAAGTTGGAAGAAGCCAAGGTCATCACTCTCACAGGTCAGAATGCTGTTCTTGAGGCGAAATGTATTGGGTTGGAAGGTGAGAAGGCTAGGCTCGGAGAGGTAGAAGTGAAGTTGAGAGAGGAAATCGATGGCTTGCAGATGAGGTATAAGATGCTGCAAAAGGATCGTGCGGAGGTCGTTTTGAAGGTGGTGTATCATATTGGATTTCATAAACACACTAAACCATAAGATCAAATAGGCGTACATTATGATTCTAGAGAGAGAAAGTTAGAGGTTTAGGGAACTTTAGTGAGAGAAAGAAAAATATTATTATAGCTCCAACTCTACCTTGGAAGGTAGAGAGTATTTATAATTTACATAAATCGCAACCTATCGGGTCATGGATCGTGCATCGATGGGTAAAACCCGTCGTCCTCCACGGTGTTACTTAAACTAAATACAACTTAACTTATAATAATATATGACTACGAGCTTTCTAATGATTATATATACTTGAGGTGACCGACTCTTTAATAACTGGATTTACTAAATCCTAACAATCTCCCTAAAGGAGGTCACCTCAAACATATACTAAAATTACATTGAATACAAAGCAGATATTACATTAAAATTGTTCTTGCATTCTTGATGTAGTACTTTGCTCAAGCTCGTAGTCATCGATTCTTCTCATTGCATGTTTGGTTAATCCAAATGGAGGTCTTTCTTGATCCACGTGATAATAATTTTGAGCCACTTTTGAGATCATCAACTAACAAAAATCTACGAGACATCCATTGTGGTGTTGGTATTATGTGATGTTGTGACAACGGACCAACATGCTCACATTCGGATCATGATATATTCTCATCGAGTAGCGGAAGCTTTTGTTGGTTCATGATATTGGCGGCAGCGAAGCATGGAGTGAAAATATCGAGTCATTGATGCACTAATCATGATTTCTTTTGAGATGAATGTGTTGAGTGAGCATGCGGCTATGGATTGACCGCTTCATTACGATCACCGCAAACGTGGGGCGTACACGCATACAACAGCTAGCAATAAATCGCACTAAAGTGTCTTTGATCACTTCGTTGAATTGAGGTACACGACCCACGGTTCCTCGTTGATCAATACATGTCCGCCTGTGATCGTATAACTCAAGAATTTCCTTGACAAGGTTTCGCAATGCTCTAGTCGTTCTCAAACCGGAACGCCTCAAAGAAGACAACATGGAGTGAGTGAACCAATGAATAGAGATTCACCGATTGATGAAAGAGATTTGAAAACAATCGTGTATCGCTCAATAGAAATTGTTTTAGCAATACAACGAAGGTTTTAATGAAAATCAATTATCAATCATAAACACCTTTTGATTTGAAATATTCGAACACGGTCGAAGTGCTAAAGAAAAGAGTTTTAAGCACAATGACCGGTTTTCAAAGGTATCCGTCAATCCATAACTTTGAACCAGGATTGATTCAAAAGATTGAATCGCCCCATTGTTTCATTCGGTTGTCACATGGTTGATCATAGAATAGATCTCACATGCCACCTACCGAGGAGCTTGTTTGATGTTGGCTCAAGGCTTTCCATCTTCATTGTGAATATGTTAGCATATCACTCGGATGTTATGGAAATACCACAAGGATAATGCGTAGGACTCAAGATATAATATCTCTTTCCACATTGTGTGAAACAGAGAGTCTTCATTGAAAGTGTCCTAATGAGATTTATTGATGATCTCGTGGCTCTAGACTCAATTTTGTGCATATTTGGATCCTATATCGGAGACCAGGGAGAGGGTCTCCTTCTTCAATACCAACAATCTCTAAGAGAAAGTAGATAGATAATGTCGGTTCCCGTGAGAATGAAACAAGTCCTTTTAAGAGGAACTTGAGTAGTTTGGGAAGTTGAAGTGCGGTCGTCCTTTGGGTCCATGACGTCTTGTCTTCAATACCGATGTTACCTTGGTAACCACCAATAGCAAATGACTTGAACCCGTTTTCGCCCTAAGGTTGAATAATTGAGGGCTATTTGTTTTCACCCTTTTCTCATTCAATTCTTTTACATTCTTCAACCCCTTGATTGCTTACCGAGACTTCATACCTAGAACCTTGTTGGGTTTATTCCGAAGACTAGCCCGGTCTCATCCGCACTCTTCCCATATCTCATTTTCTCCTTTTTCAATATACCTAAGGACTCTACATTATCTAGTGGATTGTCCTGGTAGATCCCTCCGGTTCGGCGGATCATGGGAACAAACACCTAACCTTATCATCCTTATATCACCGTACATAAAGTAAATTTGGTCGGTCTATTTGGTATTGTTCATCCGCCATTGGAACCAATTGAAAACCATTTGAAAATCAATCCAGATACTTATGATATATTATCAAAGCATTTTGTTTTTAGAACAAGAGCTCCCCCTCAACATGTGCATCAAATGTTTGAACTCGTTTTGCACACGGAGGCAAGAGAAAGAATTAAACTCTTTGATTACCATTTTCTAAAAGATATCAACATCACTTCCCTGATCAAAACAAGTAGATAAAGCATATAAGGGAAGGATGAGGTTTTCATAAACTTGCTCCCCTTCAATATGTGTCTTGAGGTTTGAAATAGTTTTGCACATACAAGAAGGAACCTGCACATTGATATAAATTGATCACGTTTCAGATCTTAGTGGTTTAAGATAGATGCTCCCCCTCAACATGTGCATGGAAAATTTGAAATCGTTTGGCACATGTGGGAAGGAGAGCTTGTACATCCTTATAAAACCATTTACCGAATTATCGCTTAAATCAATTTAAATCACAAATTATCCCGATTACAATTATCAAATCATTTGAGATTTGTGATCTCTGAGATTTAAATTGATTTTGAAAGCTTTTAAGGAGAATTGTGACTTGATTATGAAAGCGTTTTATCCGATAAGGATCGGATTTTGAGACTTTAAACTCCATTGAATAAACATGCATGATTATCTTTTGAAAATAATTGTATGATGATAACTTTTTGATTTAATTAAAATCATTCTCCCCCTCAATCAATGACATAAGTTGTTGATTGAGAGATAGATATTTTGACAAACTTTTAAGTCCAGATGATTATCAAAAATAGAGTCCGAGTTATTTTTCAAAACAACTAGTTTTCATTAGATAGTTAGGATTGGTTTAAAGAATCAGAGCAAGAAATTTGAAAACCAAGATAAAGTATGGCTCACTGTTCTATCTTTGAAAAGCGGGTTACTGCCTGAAATGACAATAAACCATAGTTTCTCTTTCTCCCAAAATTATTTTTTATTTATTTTTTATTTTTTATTTTTTTTTAAATTCGAACAACATCTAAAGTCCCGTGTCATTCTTTGAATGACAACATCAAGACCGTAGATATAATTGAATCGAGAGAAACATGACAAAATGACAATATTTTTGAAGATTTTCAATTTTTCAAATTTTATGGATTTTGAAAGTTTTATATTTTTCTATTTGATTTTTTTAAGGTTTTATAATTTTGTATTTTGTTTTTCGAAAAAATATTTACAGGGATAGATGAAAGAAACCTTTACTCCTCTTCTTCCTCTTGAAGACGTTTGAGAGTTTACGTTGTAGGCTCTTAAAACCCGATCGTGGAAGAATAAACTCAAAACGTTCTCTAGGAAGAGCTTTGGTGAAGATGTACGCTAACCGGTATTCGGTCCTCACAAAGTAAAGTTCCACCACACCGCTTTTCAACTTTCTCACGATGAAATGATGTCGAATGTCGATGTGCTTTGCTCGAGTGTTGTACGTTGTTGCATGAGAGCAATAGCACTTTTATTATCACAAGACAGAGGATTTTGTTGAATTCAAAGCCATAGTCGATAATTGGGATCTTATCCATAGGATTTGAGCACAACACGATGACATGGCTATGTATTCCACCTCTAGAGGAAATAGAAGTACTCATTTGCTTCTTTGAAGACCGACTCACAAGATTATCACCCAAAACCGAGCACCTCGTAAGTACTTTGACGAGTATCTTGACATCTGCATGATCAACATCTGCATAGGTTGTTAGTGACATACCGGTGTCTTTCTGGTGCAAAGTCCCATATTGATGGTACCTTGGAGATACCAAAAGACCCGCTTAACCGCTTCAAGGTGCTTTTAGTAGGCTTAGCACGTATCTCACACATGCACACAATGAACAAGATGTCACGGTCTACTAGCCGTGAGGTACATCGAGGATCCAATCATACTACGATATTTCATTTGATCTACCATGATCCCTGAGTGGTCCTCATCTAGTTTAGCACGTTCAATCATGGGAGTGTCAACAGGGTCACTAGAATCGAATACAAATTTCTTTAAAATCTCATTTGCATATTTAGATTGATTTATAAAAATGCCTCCGGGACTTTGTGAAATTTGTAATCCCAAGAAAAATGACATTTGTCCCATCATTGACATTTGAAATTTAGAACCCATTTCTTTTGAAAAACAGTTACACTCATTGGGGTCAATCGAGGCAAAGATGATATCATCAATATAAATTTGAACATGAATTAAATGTTTGCCTGACTTTCTGGTGAACAATGTAGGATCAACTGCTCCTTTGCTAAAACCGGTAGATAGAAGAAACTTTGATAGCGTATCATACCATGCCCTTGGAGCTTGCTTTAAACCGTACATAGCCTTCTTCAAACGATAAACGTGAGTAGGATGCTCTGGATTCACAAAGCCTTCAGGTTGGATAACGTATACGACTTCTTTAAGGTCTCCATTGAGAAATGCCGTCTTTACATCCATCTGATAGACTACCATGTTCTTACTAGCAGCATTAGCCAAGAAGATTCTGATTGCCTCGATACGGGGAACAGGAGCAAATGATTCTTCAAAGTCAATACCCTCCTCTTGACGGTATCCTTTAGCAACCAATCGAGCCTTGTTCTTTAAGACATCACCATGCTCATCAAGTTTCACTTGGAAGATCCATTTTAGAGCAATGATCATAGCATAACTGGGCGGTACTAATTCCCATACATCAAGTCAATCAAACTCATGAATTTCTTCTTGCATGGAATTGAACCAATTGTCTTCATTCATGGCGGTTTTAACATCTTTTGGTTCGATCTTAGAGAGTACGGAGTTGAAGAAGCACCATAAGGCATTGGTTGCAAGTTGTTTCGTGTTGATCTTTGGACGAGAGGATTTCCAATGATGTTGTCTAATGGATGATCGTGAGTCCATTTTATAAGGTGTTCATGTGGCGCTTGTTGAGGGACCGAGGTAGCAGAGTCGATGTCTCCTAAAGAAGATGGTTCGATGATGATTCAGAGCAAATATGTTTTCAAATGGAGCATCTTTAGGAGTAGCAAAGGGATTAACTTCATCATTGATGCCGTAAAGCAGTTCCATGATGTACATTCAAGATTGATGATTTGTTGATGAGGCGAGTTATCGCAGCAGCGCCTCTTGACTTAATGATATTGAGGCGAAGGATTGACTTCATTCTCGTGAATATGAGCGACCTCTGTTGTGGAATTGATGAGTTCATTAGCACTTGGCTCATAGTGTTCATCAAACATCGGATCAAACAATTTCTTCAAATCATCTTGATTGGAGGTACATATGGAATAGTGGAGAGGAATTTGGTACAAGGATGAACCAATGGACTGTTTTGAAGTGCGGGTCCAGGCTGGGTTGTCCAGAGCCATTTGACCGGTCGACTCATCGAACGTAACATGAATTGTTTCCATGATATTTTAGGTTCTCTTGTTGTAGATTGGTAACCCTTCTTGTTAGGTGCATACCCAACAAAACTCCAATATCTCGCCTTTGCTCTTAATTTACCTAAATCTTGACCGTCATTTGTTGGATAACACAAAGCACCAAACACACGAAGGTAGGAGAGATCGGGGTTTTCGTTTATGAACAAGTTCATATGGAGTTTTTCCATGAGAGGTGTGTATAAGGGAACGATTTTGGGTGTAGCATGCAGTGGCAATGGCTTCGCCCATAGAAACATTGGAACCTTGAATAAATAAGCATTGTTCTTGCGGCTTCTACAAGAGTTCGATTTCATCTTTCAACTACACCGTTACATTGAGGAGTTCGTGGAACACTTCTTTGATGGTGATTCCAACACTTTCATAAAGCGAATTAAGTCTTTGTTGACAAACTCGTGCCATTTTCTGTTTGAACAATTTTGTTGTATTGTTGAGTCGAACTCAAGTCGTTTGATTAGTTTGATGATGACATCCGAGTTTCATCCTTTGTCCTCAAAAACTTTACCCAAGTAAATCGAGATTAGTCATCAACAACTACTAGAATGTATTTCTTCCCATTTATCGCTTGCACTCTCATTGGTCCGCATGGATCCATCGAAAGGTATGAAGAACTTCCATTATAGAATTTGTGGGTTTTGGTTTGTGGGCATATTTCGTGCTTTTACCCAATTGGCAAGCTAAACAAATATGATCTTTTCATATTTTAACTGGGTAAGCCTCGACAAGATCCTTTACGGAAAGGTTGTTTATGGTGCCAAGTTCAAGTGATTGAGACGACGATGCCATAACCAAGACTTTGTTTTAGAAGCCTTTGATAGCAAGCGATTGGAGAGGACTTCATCATGTCATCGATAGAGATGGTGTATAGGTTAGAACCTCGAGTACCTCTTAATAATTCTACACCATCAAGTTCTCTAACGAAGCAAGTATGTTTTCTAAAAGCCACTTCTAGATCGGAATCACATAATTGACCAACAAAGAACATATTGTGACCAAGACCTTCCACATAATATACACTGGAAATCACACTTTTACCAACCACATAATCTCCATAACCCATAATAGCTCCAAAATGGACGTTCCCGAATCTAATCGTCCGATGAATTTACTCACGAAGTTCATGAGCCGTGACGGTCTCCAATATATGCTTGGAACAACTGAGTCCGGTACCACGTAACGATTTGAACGATCTGCAGTTGAACACAAACAAGAATGGATAAGCTGGATAATTGGGATCCCCATGCAAGAATGGGTTCCATTTGGTTAATAAAAAGATGATTGGAACACCCACATCGTAGATAGAAACATTCATATCATAAATTGAAGCAATGGAATCATTATGAATAGATGCAAGTACTAGTGTCCTTATTTGTCCTATTCAAAGTATGTTCACTTCTTAAGGGAATAGTTCTACCAAGAGGCATCCATTTTCCGATGGGCATTGCTCGATTAACCTTATGGCCTCTGGTATCCATTGATAACCTATCTTACTAAATGTTCTTCCTATGGATTTCCACCGTTTCTAACTTTCTTTTGCCTATGCCTTTTTGCCTTCTTAGCATGATATTTTGCATTAACAATGTTAATTGGAGATTTGATAGCATTAGACAAAGTATTCATACCACATTCATGATTAGAAACAGAATTCAAGCAGACATCATTACAAGGTTTGCAAAAAGTATCAGAATTCGAATTAATTACAGTATGCCTATGGCTAATACTAGAATCAACACGATTCGTTTTATTCGACTCAAGCTTAAAGTTCCTAGGTTGGTCTTCTACTCTCTTCCAATGCACATTCTTAGCTTGCGAGGTCCTATCATTCTTTGTATTGTCTTGAGACTTTGATCTGCTCGCTTTAATGTCACTTGATTACTCTTGTAGAGGAATGGGAACATTAGTTGGTTTTGCTACTCTTTGCATCTCCTGTTTAGATGTCTTTGGGATCCGAACTACATGCAGCACACTAAGGTTCACTTTCTTAACACTAGAAGTGTTGGGATTTGTACTCTAGAAGGCACACTAGAGTTCGCTTTCTTAGCACTAATAGATCCGAATCGAACTTCTTGAAGGCACACTTAGATTCACATTCATAACATTGGGCATTGAATGGATTTCATGCTTGGCACTAGGCATAGAACAAGGAATCAAAGGATTAACTCTCACCTAAGGACTTAGGGCATATTATGATTAAGAATTCTAGAAGTTCTTGAGATCGTTCGGCATATAAGCATGCATGCCCAATTGCATTATCAAGTGGTTTCTTTAACTTATCCTCTTCAACAATCTCACGGAGACATTCTAGACAATCCTTAAGGTATGAGAAATATGTTTGAATTGCAAGTTTGTTATTCCTAAGATGAGGGAACATATTTCACTGACAAAGCATATTTATTACAAGAGTGAACCTTTGATACCCCATTCTCCCATTGGTCATTGGCATTTTCCCTTTTACCAGCTCTTGATTCTCAATTTCCTTTTGCAATGAAGCTATTTGTTCGTTATTTTTGTTACGAGTGACCTTTATTGATTCAAATAACTCATTGAAATGACGTTTAACCTTTTCATTTTCTTCTAGAAAACTTTCGTTTTCCTTTTGTAATGCATTTACTAAGTTTTGAAGATGAAACGTTTGAGAATTATGAGAATCTAAAGGAGGAGGCATTTGGGAGCCAGTCACATTGTTCTTTTGACCCTTTAATTGAGAGATTTGGGCTTTCAACTTTCTGATCGTGTTACAATGAGCTTGAATTTGTTCATCACGTTTGTTAATTTGAAAAGCGCATCAAACTCGAGCATCCGAGGATGTCTTGATATTTGAAGTTTTGATATTTTCTTTAAGATGTTGATATTTTAGTTGTAAATTAAAATGCTCAACCTCTAGTTTAGAAAAATGTTTAACCAAATTGTCATGATCATCCATTTCAATTTTCTCATTTAGTTTAGAATTAGTCTTTTCAAGCTCAATGACACGATCATGGGAGACTTTCGAGGCTTGAGATAATTCATGAAATTGAGAAGCATTAATGGAACAATTTGTAGCGATGAAAACACATCTTGAGCAACACATTCAATAATAAGAGTCTCATTCAATGTATGCAAGTTCTTCCTCTCAATCTCATTATATTTTAGTGCTCGCTCATAGTCACTAACCTCAACTATCATTGCATCAAATTCCTTTTCCATTTCTTTAATGTCTAAATTCATTCCCTTTTAAGACTTTCAAAATGATCTATTAGTTGTTTAAAGAAAGGCATGACTTTAGTTAAATAACATTCTTTCGTTTGCTCCAAACCCCTTTCCCTTGATTATACCGATGGGTGTGATCCTTTTCTTACAAGTTTTCTCAAAATCAACAAATAGTTGAAAAATAACATATTGGTGATTAAGGTCTTGCTTTTAGTGGCAATAGTCCTAGGAACTAAATGCATTGGTGTATTGGGAGGATACACAACTTCAAGGCATTTTCCTAAAGGGGGTTTGTTACAACAAGATTCTATGTTATTTGCTTATCTAAATCCTTTTTCCGTAACACTTGTTTGGGTGTTAACAACGTCTGAGGCTTAAACATCTTCAAAGAAATCCAATTCTCCTTCTTGTAATCATGGGGTGTGATATATATTTTATTCTCTTTACATTTAGGATCATCTAGTTTCTTGTTCATCTTTTCCTAGTGACTTCATCGATTTCTTATCTTCCTCGGTGCACTCAATGCAACTAGGTTTCATCTAGGGTTAAGGATTTCATTGCCATCATAAAGAACCTTATGAGCATTTCTAGCCTTTTAATGACCTCTGGATTTGGTTCCTCAACAAGGGAATGCTATGCTTATCGCTAAGACTCTATGCTTAGTGATTAAGTGAGCGATCTGAATGATATTTCCTTGTACGCATAACTTATTTTCAAGCTTGTTCTTCAAGGTTTTAGATTAGAAAAATCATTCAAAAGTTTTGATTCCTTAACATTGAATTCTTGCTTAAGCATTTTAACATTTTCTTGAAGTTCTTGTTTTGCTTAGCAGCTTTAGAAAGCTTTTCTTGTAAGGAGTTTAACTCTTGTTTCAATACTTCTTCTCTAAACCTAATTTTTCTAATAGTTGTAGGCATTTGGTCATCCATTTCGCTCACGGAGGTTAATTCAAACTTAGCACGTTGTTCATAAATAGCAACACATTCTTTATAAGCATTAAGTTCGAAATAAAGAATCATCGAGGGCGCGTGCGGTGTATTCGTCAAACGATAGTCATCATTGATCGCATAAGATACATCACTTGGTACAATCTCACTTTCACTTTGTTTCACATATTGATCATATGGGACAACATTGATATTACCCATATTTTCAATATCGACTCAATAATTACGATTGATTGTACTTGTTATGTATCTTTGCTCATCAACTTCATCGTATAATTTTAATACCTCGAAATGATTTTGTCTTTGGATGGACCAGCTTGTGGTGATGAAGAGACTTTAGGAGAGACCATTGGAGAAATGCTAGCCATGAAAATGGTTTGTGCGATGGGTTCTTCATCAACATTAGAGTCGAATGCATCACAATCGGCTACTTGAAAGGCATTCGATGATTATGACCTATCTCCGAATTGGTTTCTCATCCACATCTGCATCATATATCTCAAAGATTTCCTCAGCCAAGAACAACAACTCCTCTTTATCGAAAGTCGCACCATTATCCCGAGCTTGCACAAGCAAAATCTTATCCTCAAGTACTTGGCATTTTGAGGGCATTTTGGCGATGTGCGGTTCCTTGCAATGTGTCCTCACCTCCACAGTTGTAACATTTGATTGGCTTAGCTTGACCCCGGTTTCCATTCCTTCCCTATTCTCGATTTGCAAAGATAACCTCTACCAGCTCCACCTCTTCCTTGTTCGATCGCCTTTCTTGAACCGGGTCGCACCATAACCTTTCCATCTCCGCAGTTGCACGATTGTGTGGATTAGATGTCGTTACGAGGTTGTTGTTGGTGTGTGGAGAGAGTTCATGTTTTGGTGATCATGAGAGCCAGTTGATTAATGAAGTTTCCACGTGTGCATCAAAGATCGACTTGTTTGAACATTGGATCTGGAATGAGTTTATGATTACCATTACCCATGGGTATGACTTGTGAGGCTTTGGTTGTGATTCCAATTTTTGACTAGAAGGCGGTTGAATCATTCGATGAGCTTGTCTCTCCCGATTGGTTTTGAACCGATTAAGAATCCTTTTTCAAACATAGCATGTCTCTCATTCAAGAAGGAAGGCATAGAGTTGCTCATAGTTTGTATTCTTCAATGCTTTGGTTAGCTTCAGAGGTGACAAACTTGTGCCATTTGGGATTCATGTTGTTCACAAACTTTGAGTTCGGTGAATGTTTGGCATAGTCATTCGATGTTCCTCATATCATTAACAAGCTTGTGGAATCTCACGTAATACTCATAGACACTCTCATCTGGTTTCATCTTGAAGTGTTCAAATTCATCATAGAGTTGTGATTCTCTGCCTTCCATAGTTAATTCGTAACCCGAGAGAAGCATCTTGACATTATCCTACACCGCCTTGGCTTTGGTGTTGTGATTGATCGACATGTAGATATCTTTTGGAAGACCTTGAAGTACGATGTTAGAAGCCACGATATCGAGATCGAATCTCTTTTTCCTTATCATCGAGCTCATCATATGTCTTTGGTCCATCTATTCCATAGATCATTGTTCCATCTTCGGTTGTATCAATTAAGTCTCTAGTAGTCTCAACCCGACACGGTCCTTCATCAATGGATTTGAGAATGTTGACTCCATTTTACTTTTCAAGACAAGACAATCGATTCGTTGAGCCCAAGAGTCATAGTCGATTACATCAAGCATGGGTGGACGAGTATCTGAACCAACCGCTTGAACATCCTCAAAGAATAGTGGAGATGATTGTAGGAATGTTGGTAGACATGTTGACAAATTAAACGGGATTTTATAACTCTATGATTAAACCGGGAAATAGATTCTTTCATGGGATTTTACTAAATCAAGAAAAAACCGTATTACAGACAGAGTCAACCAAGTCGCAAAGAAAACCTGAACCAAGTCGCTATAATACCAAGTTGCTAAGACACAATCAAGTCGCTAAATAACAACTCGCTAAGCACCAAGTCGCTAGCAAAATTTTGACTGCAAGTCGCTAAAGAGCAACTCGCTAAGCACCAAATCGCTAACACCAAGTTGCTAACAAACTTAAGTACAAGTCGCTAACTTTCACCAAGTCGGTACCCGTAGTGGAGAATCCACTAAGTGTATTGTTTGTAGGCTTGTCTCAATAGACAAGTCGTTAGCTCAACTCGCTAAGACCTTCAACTACAACTCGCTACCAAATTACAAAGCAAGTCGCTACCAAGAAAACTTATCCGTGGCTCAAGTCGCTAGCTAGAAAAACACAAAAACACCACTTTTCAATCCAAAAACAACCCAACCACGATGATTCAAGGTTACCAAATCAAAACCCAAGCACATACAATGATTCTAAACACAAAACTACACCCAAGATTCAAACTTTAACACTAGAAATGATCCAAATGATGCAAAAACAACAAAACTTTTTCAAACTTTAAAACCACCTAAAAGTCACTAGAAATCAAAAGATATGTAAGAGATGATCAAACCATGGCTCTTGATACCATTTGTATCATATTGGATTTCATAAACACACTAAACCATAAGATCAAATAGGCGAACAATATGATTCTAGAGAGAGAAAGTTAGAGGTTTATGGAACTTTAGTGAGAGAAAGAAAAATCTTATTATAAGCTCTAACTCTCTACCTTGGAAGGTAGAGAGTATTTATAGTCTTTACATAAATCGCCACCTATCGGGCTGTGGATCAGGCATACAGTGGGTAAAAACCCGTCCGTCCTCCACGGTGTTACTTAAACTAAATACTACTTAACTTATATTAATCTATGACTACGAGCTTTCTAATGATTACATATACTTGAGATGACCGACTCTTTAATAACTGGATTTACTAAATCCTAACAGGTGGTGCCTTACATAGCCATGGAGCTCTATCACAGTGATGAATTGGGAACTCTATCACAGTGTTTCATGGACGGTGTTTGGCGCTGGAGGAGGCTGCCAAAATAGGTAAGCCCGTGGACCTCTCCAAGATTGAATGCTACCGTCCCACTTCGAAGGCTAAGTATGATGAGGCAGGAAATGCATTCGCAACCGCATAGTACTCCTTCCTTGCCGAGGCTACCAAAGATCCTATGGCACCCTCAAGACCTCCTTTCCAAGAAACCTCGAAAGTCAAGCCTACCACTCCAACCAAGAAGACCATGTCTACTAAGCTGCCTCGGTGTAACAATCCCCGCTCCATCTCCAAAGAAGCAGAATGAAGGTTGCCATGTCGTGATAATTTGGTTTCAAAGGGTGGCATGTACCTTAAAACAATTTATCTTATTTGACAATGTTTGTCGATGTTCCAAACAATTTATATGCTTTTGATGTATGGCCATGGGCAAAAACAATTTAACTGGAGCCTATGCTCCTCGTGCAGGTATAAGGGTATTAGCCCTCATTTTGAATGTGATGGTGTAGGGGAGATACCTCTACACACTTAGTTTATATTCGGTTTGTTAACTTCTCGTAAGCCATTTTTCCGACGCTTAAATTTTACAACCTAAGGTTAAACAACCTCATTGTGTGTAAATTGCAACACCAAGAATATAATGACCAACTTTGATCATTGAAAGAGGTTCGCGACCCACTCTATCTCAAATCCTTTACATAGTATGACTTTGTAAAAAAAAATTACAAGCGCTAAAATTTACTAGGAGAGTTAATGTGAATGTTTAAGTTTGCTTAAATGATAAGGCATGTATTACACCTCAAGCCATTCGACATTGAAACTCATTAACGACTTAGCTGAACAAATCTTTGTGTTTAAGAAACGAAGCAAGAGATTTGTGGAAATGTCTTATTTATCATTGAATTGGTAGGGAGGATTACATCATTCTTGAAATGAAAACTAAGACAACTACCAATAATGTGTGCTTTCCTTGAGAAGCTTCTAATTACAAGAAAAAGTAAAAATACTTCTTAAACATAGAACTTTCAAGGTCTGTACCATTCCATGTCCTGTCGATGGGTTCTCCAGAAGAGTGGCCGGTTGTAGGCTCCATTGTCGTGAGGCCTCGGCTACCATATAGGGTCCTTCCCAAGTTGGTCCCGCTTTCCTTGATACTCGCTTTGCTTGCCTTTGTTGAGGCGTAGCACATATTCTCCGAGCTTGAAAGTGGAAGGTCGACCCTTTTGTTATAGTAGCCTTCGATTTTATGTTTGTGCATTGCTTCTCGGATGGAGGTTATTTCTCGTCTTTCTTCTAGTAGATCAAGGTTTTCCCTGATTCTTTCGTCATTTTGGGAGGCATCATACGTTGCCACACGCTCCGTGTGTACAATTAGTTCCGAAGGGATGACCGCTTCTGTTCCGTATGTTAGGCTGAAGAGAGTTTCACCATTGCTTGACTTAGGATGCGTCCTGTGAGCCCATAAGACTTGAGGGAGCTCGTCCACCCATCCATGATGAGTTCGTCCCAGCCTTTTCTCGATCCCTTTGACGATATCTCTATTTGTAACCTCCACCATTCCGTTACCTTGTGGATGGTAGACGGATGTCCAAGACTGTTTTATGTTTAACACTTGGCAGAAGTCATATAAGACTCCTTCAGCGAACTGCTTTCCATTGTCGGATATGATGATGTGGGGCACTCTGAATCTGCACACGATGTGTTCCCACATGAACTTCTCGATATGTCTCCCACTAACGGAGGCCAAAGGTTTAGCCTCTACCCACTTAGTAAAATAATCAATGGCCACCAGCAAGAATTTGACTCCTCCAGGAGCCATGGGCATAGGTCCTACGATATCGATTCCCCATTAAGAGAAGGGCCATGCGGATGTTACACTCGTCATGTCCTGCTTCGGCATCTTTGGAACGTTTGAGTGTATCTGACAAGCTTCACATTTGAGAATGATTTCGGCTGCGTCCCAACTTCATTATCTTCGAGACAACTGATCGGGGTCCTGCATGAAGACCGAAGGATCCTTTGTGGACTTCAGAAATGATGCTTGAAGCTTGCTTGGGGCCTACACATCATAGCCAGGATGACAAAAATGACCTCCTATATAGGGTTTCCCCTATTAGCCGGTATTGCGGGGACTTAACCCGAACCTTCCTTGCTAGCTTGGGATCTTCAGGGAGAAGACTACTTATCAAATATTCCCTTATGGGAGTCATCCATGTCTCTCCTTCTTCGTGAATCACATCGGTAACTTCTTTACGAACAATGGATCTTTCAGGAAGGACTTCCACGAGTACTTCTTTAGTGAGATGAGCAAAGGCCATTGAAGCTAGCTTGCTTAGTGCGTCTGCCTTCTTATTTCGATTCCTACGAACATGTTGGATGGTGTAGGAGTTGAAGTTTTCCAGCATCTCCTTTGTTTTTTCCAAGTACTGTTTGATGACGGCCTGCCTTGCTTCATAGGAGCCTGTTACTTGGTTTGTGGCTTTGTACTCAAACCGAAGAGCATATGTATGCTCCTTCCCTTCAGGACTGACCAACATTAGACCTGCTCCAGAGCCGTCGGAGCTGGATGCTCCGTCTGTATAAAGTTTCCATTCAGCCTGCACTTGAGAGAGGTTGGTTTTGGGCTCTTCCTTTCCTATGTCAGGCTCGGAAGGTGTTTCTGCCAAGAAGTCTGCGAGAATTTGCCCTTTAATAGAGTTTCGTCCTTTGAACTCTATTTCATGTTCTCCAAGCTCAATAGCCCATTTAGCCACCCTCCCAGACTTTTCAGGCTTTGACAAGATCTGTTTTAGTGGCTTGTCTGTTAAGATCAGAATCGATGGGCACGGAAATAGCGTCAAGCCTCCTTGCTGCGTAGATTAAGGCGTAGTATTAACTTCTCCAATGTTGGATAGTTGATCTACGCCTGTAGGACCCTCGCTAACAAAGTAAATGGGGATCCGCTTGTCTCGTTCGCCATAAGGAATGCGCTAACACTCTCCATTGAGGATGCTAAGTACATGAACAACACTTCACATTTGATTGGGGGTGTAAGTGTTGGAAGGATTTCGATGAATTCCTTCATCTTCGAAAGGCGACTTCAACATCCTCGGCTCCATTGGAAAGTTTTCTTGTCCGTGCATCCTCGAGTGTTTTGAAGAATGGTAGGGATCCATCATCTCCCTTCGACAAAAACCGGCTTAAGGTCGCCACTTCCCATTCGTGCTCGCACATCTTTTAGACACTGGGGCTTGGAGATCGGAAATTGCCTTGACCTTGGAGGATTAGCTTTTATCCCACGCTTAGTGATCAAGTACCCAAGGAATTGTCCCTCTTCGACACCAAAGGAGCATTTCTTAGGGTTCAGCTTCATGTTAATCGCCCGAAGCTGGTCAAATGTTTCCTGTACATCGAGGAGTAGGTCCTCCTCCGTCTTGATCTTGATAACCATGTCATCAATGTAGGCTTCGAGATTTATGCCTATCTGTTTGTTGAAGGCTTTATCTATGAGACGTTGATAAGTCGCCCCTGCATTCTTCAAACCGAAGGGCATCTTTCTGTAATAGTAGACACCTTTGGTTGTGTAGAAGGCTGTCTTTTCCTCGTCCTCCTTTGCCATTTGGATCTGATGATACCCTTTATAGGCATCTAAGAAGCATTTTAACCGAAAACCTGCCAAGGACTCTACCTTCCAGTCAATTTCTGGTAGGGGTAGCAATCCTTCGGGCATGATTTGTTGATGTTAGTGAAGTCAACACACGCGCCACCCTCCGTCGCTCTTTTGACCAAAGATTGGATTGGCCACCCAAGTTTGGTACTTGACCTCCCTCGGGATGCTGCTTGTGTGAGTTCGTCAACTTCTTTGCAGTCGCAGCGTTTCTCTCGGGGCTAGGCTTCTCCTTTTCGCTTTATTGGCTCAATGTGTTTGTACTCATTGAGTTTATGCTCCGTTCGAAGGACCCGCCCGTCTATCGGCAATGTTCTTGGTACCCTGTCATGTCATAATATTTCCAAGCAAAACATCAAGGTTAGTCCGCAACAGCCTCTGTGAGCTTCGCCTTGAAATTTCTTGGGAGTAGCTTTCCTACCACAACCGTTTGTTCGTGGTAGCTAGGGTTTACTACAACTCGCTCCTCCGCATCTCAGACAACTAATAATTGCCATGGAGACTCCTCCGATTCTTCTTGATCTTTTGACAACATATACACCCTTATCCGCCCCATAACTAGAATGAGCAGTTCCTACTCCGAAGGGGTTTGGAACTTAATAGCAACATGTATGGTGGAAACAACAATTCCCATTTTTGCATGGTGTCCTCCCTATTAACAAATTATAAGGAGAATCGACCTTACTATGATGAAGATGAGTGTTTCCGTGTGGGATAAGGGCCTTCGCCTATGGTGATTTCCAACGGTACTTCTCCTGGGGCCATGAGTGTTCACCGAGAACCCTACCGGGGCTTTCGAGTCCACCTCCGTGAGCGTATGGATGACTTGAGCTTTAGGAAACAAAGTGCTCATAGATGATTTCGCAGAGCTTCCACAATCCATATATGCTCGGTTTACCTCCCTGTTTGAGATTCAGACCTTGATGATCACGGATCATCGAAGGTGTTTGCCCCAATATGTAAGGAATGTTATTTCCCTACGCTTCCTAGCTCCCCATCTGCTTCCTTCCTTTTCAAGGTTGTGTCGGTCGTGTACCATTAGTATAGGAGCTTCTGGGCGTATTTTCCTTCTTGTTCCCTTCCATTCACCCGGTTGAGTGTCGGAGAACTTGTCCTTTCCTTCTTGATGCCTTTGACAAGATGTGCTAATCGTCCGGACCGCATTGCCTCTTCGATCCGCTTCTTTAGTTCCCTGCAGTTGTTCGTGTCATGTCCATGATCTTTATGGAAATGGCAATACTTGGACATGTCTCTGGATTTTCTTCGTGCTATCATCCGAGGTGGTGGATCGAAGGACTTTGCGGCTTTTTCGGTAGCTAGGATCTCTCGGGGAGATTTGACCAAGTTTGCCAAGAGTCCATGGTTCGTACCTTTGTTGTAGGGGGTGAAGCGGTCTCTGTTCTTCTTCTTGTTTTTGGGTCCTTCCCAGGAGGACCCTCTAAAGAATTTGTCAGACGCTTCCTTTTGCTCTATCGGAGCCCCGTTTGCTGCTACCTCCTTGGACTCAATCCAAGTGTAAGCCTTCTCGATCAAGGCCTTGTATGTGTTCGAAAGGTCGGTGGACAGGAATTCCACCAAGCTTCGAGTCCGAAGGCCATGTACGAAACCAGAGATCCTCGATCTTCAGACAACCCTAGAATTTGCAAGGTTACATCAAGATACCAGTAACGAAGGCCCTTGTGCTTCGTTGTCCCTCCGCTTGATGGTGTGCACGGTTAGGTGAGTTTTGGTGTACTTCTTCACCGGCTAAAGTGTAAACGGAACTTAGCCTTAAGATCATCTAAACTCATAATGCTCCCCAACTTCTCGCCTGCTCCACCATATTCTTGCGGAGTCTCCGAGCGTGTAAGTGAACATGTGGCATGCTATGCATGACCCACTTTTGCATCTTGATAGCGCCTTGAATAAGTGGAGGAAGTTATCAGGATCGCCTTTCCCATCATAGGTGCCTATATGAGTAGGCATCTTTACACCGTCAGGTAGGGGATAGTCTTCGGTCCACTTCACGAAGGGTGTGCAAGCTCCAGAGGCTTCAACACAGTAAGGGTTGTATGGAGGTGGATAAACAGGTGTAGGATTATAAGGGTTAGGAAATGGCTGTGTGTAGGTAGGGTAAATAGTAGCAGGTTGGTACGAAGGGTTTACACCCATCGATTGCGTAGGAACCTATCCATAGGGCATTTGCTGGTAATTCTGGTTGGGGAGTGAACCATTTGGAGGGTAAGTATTATAGGTTTGAGCAGGTGGGTAGGGGTTCATTCCCGGAGGGGGTAATTGATTCATGCTGGAGTATGGAGGTGGGCCTCCGACACTCGAAACATAAGAGGGGGGTATTGGAGCCCCCGTCCCTTCTCTTCCTAAATGGGCAGCTAGAAGAGGAGGTAGGTTTACTCCTCCGCTTCCTACCGGGTTGCTTCCTCCGCTGGAGTTCTCGCCTCCTTTCACCATGCATTCTTTCCTTCTTCCGGATTTCCTCCGGGTCCTTCTTCAAACCCAGGTCCTTCCATTTAGCCTTCGATGGAAGGAGAACCATTTCGCAGGTCGAATGCCCCTCGCTAATGTGTGAGGCCTATCCTCTATTTCAATCTCCTCGTCATACTCCTCACTGGAGTATTCCAACTCCCTCCGCATTTCAGTGTTGCGAACCTGTCTCTTATTAGCCCTTAGCAAAGAATCTAAGGCCTCAAAGTTTGCCTCAACGAAGGAGGGACTAATATCTGGAATGGGGTTAGCGGATGTTGAGGCGTGATGTACGGGATTAGTTTCCAAGCGAGATCGTGTGGTAAAGGTTGAGGTTGTTATGGGGGCGAGATTATCGGTGTTAATTGTGTTGAGTGGGACCAGGTAGAAACCCGTGGAGGTGTATCTTCTCTTCCCGGTTCCATGCCTAAAAGTAGTGTAGTTGGTTGAGGTATTAGGACCGGGTGATTACAGGACTAATAGTAGTGGTCCCACGGATGGCGCCACCGATTGTACAAAAGATTGCACTACCGAGGCTGATGAGGATCAAAGTAATGAGGGTGTCTGTTCCAGCCAAGACTTGCTCAGTAACTTGAGAATAAGAAATATGAAACACTACGTTAAGTGATTGCGCAGGGGTAGGACCCTGCGAACCACCTCCGGCGTGAGAGTAAGTATGAGTTATGGTTGTTTAAGTATGTGTAAGTAAAGAAATGAGTGTGAAATGAGCATACCATAATCCATTGCCCGTCCAACCTATTTATAGTGAATGAAATAGGGTTGAGAGCACTTCTGCATGAATGTCGGAGATCATGGGGGCGTTCCATGATTGTGGATAACCGCTAGGGCTTAGTGACCCACGTTCTCGCACTTGACGGGAAGCCAAGAGAGAGGAGATCGAGGTTTGACCAAGTCGAGGTTCCCTTATCCATTGTCCATCGTCAGCCATACCCCGAAGGGCTTAGGGCTTCGGATGGCGAATTCCCCTTATGTAACCTTCGTGCCAACGAATGGTTTGACTCCTATGGATATTTTGGAATCCTAACATGGGCCTTCGTATAAAAGGGCTTCGACACGTCTCGGAGGAGTGTCCTTTGAGCTACTCGGAGGGTACATCATCAATTTCCATTAATCCTATTCATATTTCTCAGGTGCTTCTTCATATTTTTTAACCTTTTGGCCAGGATAAACATATGAAAACCATAAACATCTATACCCCAATTATGTTTAACAGTAGGCCAGAAAATATCCTTATCAGCAAGGAAGTTTGCAAACCTAAAAGACCTAGGTTTGGACATGATTATAAAAAAGATTGCACTACCAGGCTTTGATGAGGATCAAAGTAATGAGGGGTGTCTGTTCCAGCCAAGACTTGCTTGTAACCTGAGAATAAGAAATATGAAACACTACGTTAGTGATTGCGCAGGGTAGGACCTCGCGAACCACCTCCGCGTGAGAGTAAGTATGAGTTATGGTTGTTTAAGTATGTAAGTAAAGAAATGAGTGTGAAATGAGCATACCATAATCCATTGCCCGTCCAACCTATTTATAGTGAATGAAATAGGGTTGAGAGCACTTCGCATGAATGTCGGAGATCATGGGGCGTTCCATGATTGTGGATAACCGCTAGGGCTTAGTGACCCACGCTCTCGGACTTGACAGGAAGCCAAGAGAGAGGGATATCATAGGTTTGACCAAGTCAGAGGTTCCTTTATCCATTTTCCTTCGTCGGCCATACCTCAAGGCGCTTAGGGCTTCGGATGGCGAATTCCCTTAGGTAACCTTCGTACCACGAATGGTTTGACGCCTATGGATATTTTGGAATCCTAACTTGGGCCTTCAGATAAAAGGGATTCAAACGCCCTGAGGAGTGTCCTTCGAGCTACTCGGAGGGTACATCATCAAGCCCCCCAGTCAAAAGTGATGTATATGAGCGAGGAGACATTGCTTTCGACTTCATGCTGCGAAAATAGATCATCTTGCTGCTAAACATACTAGTCGGGAGAATAATACGCAAATAACTAAGCGTATTTAATGCTAATTAATCATTACCACTGCCCGCTACAGGAATCACAACTTCCCATAATACCTAGAGACCAAAAGTCTTCTTTATTTTAAAATTCAAAAATTTACACCGGATAAGAGTAATTGTTGGGACACGTGTGCGGTGCTTAATAGATGTCAAAGAGAGTATAAAAAGAGGGTAGATGAAACCCTAACTCATTTTACTCTCTCCGTCTACTTTCACACGCAGTAAAACGCCATCGCCATCACTCCGAAAGCAAAGGTAATCCTTCTTTCTTCTCGTAGTGTTAAAAATAGGAACATGGATTCCAAGTTTATTATAAAGCAGCAAAAGTATACATTGTCAGCCCAAGATCTACATGATCACTTAGCCGATTATCCCATCCCACTAGAACACAAAGTGATGTTACCCAAACCTACTCATGGTATCTTTGATGCACCTCCAGGTTTCGTAGGGCTGTACACACATGCATTTAGTCACTCGAACCTTAGGATTCAACTGCACCCATTGATATTAGAATTTATGCAATACTACAAGGTTCACATCTCTAGGTTTAACCCCTTTGGTTTTGCCAAGCTGACCACATTCATAGTGATGTGCAAAGCATACAGCTATGAACCAACATTAACGGTTTTAAGAGGATTTTTGAACTTGTACCACTGGGGCAATTGGTTAACTCTAGCAAAAGACTGAGGCGATGTTCCCAACCTGTTTGGGAAAGTGTACATAAACATAATAGGTTGAAGGGTAGTTTTTCTACGTGCAAGACACCATTGTTCCTCCTAAATATCCGAGTCAGTGAATAAGGAAAACATGTTTGATGCCAAATGATATAATGACCCCGCCATATGAGGTTCAAGGATCCTGTTATCGATTTGGCCGATATCCCGTGGATGTGCAAGTGTTCCTCAAGCCATCTTATACATGGCTGGGATTGCCCAAAGCTGGGAGGGGTCTCCCAAGAAGCCTGTGATCATATACCAAGGACAAAGTATGTTTATTTATGTTTATTTAAGTAGGACCAATGTAGCACTGATATTTAGTTCTTCTTGTATCTATTTTGCAGAGATGTCGTTCAGGAACTTCATGTACCAAGATTTGGATGAAGATTTAAGCTTTATGCCTGCTGAGAAGGCCGAAGAGTCTTATGGTGTTGGCTCTCCTTCGACATCTGTGAACAACAACGAGGTAGATACTCCAAAGCCGGAGCCTATTGCATCAGCACCTTCGCAACTTGCATTGGAGGGTCCATCCCAACTGGTGGAGAATGTTGATGACTCGGACGATCCTGCGGATGAGGATCTCCTAGTTGTAGGCTCAACAGGGATAGCTGACAGGTTGAAAAGTAGAAAGGGAATAGCAGCCAAGGCTGTTAAGTCTATGATAAGGTTTTAAAAGGTACCATTTGAGGGGTCGTTTAAGTCCTTATTTGATCACTTTTGTATCCGTTATTGCTTAATATCGCTCCTTTTCACTTTTAGGTCTCGTGAAGGCAAAATGCTGGAATGGCACTTATTTGGACGAAAAGGCGAATATATGAAGAAAATGGCCAAAGTCAAATCGAGACACTCACAGATTGTCGAAAGTAGAAGGTGACGGCGCCAAAAGTTATTATGACGCCGTCCCAAAATTATTGTGTGGGCCGTAACCCAAACCCAGATTTTCAAGAGACGGCGCCTAGTTGTGAAAGAGTAGGCCGTCGCTACTCGACGGCCTAGATGCAATCCCACGACGCCGGTCAAGAGGACGGCCACGGACATAAGGTGACGCCGCCTCAAGGTTAACGTGGCCAAGACGAAACCCTAATGAGCGGCGACACGACAAGGCCACTAAACATAAGGTGACGCCGCGAATTGTAATCTTATATAGAATCCGAATTTTTCGCCTTTGTGTGGAGAGTCTTTGGAGTAAAAGCCTAAAACCGAACCTAAGGTGTCTTGTACAAGAATTTAGGGTTTTAAACCCTATCTTACATCAAGATAAGTCTTTACTTCATTAATTCAATTATGTCTTTGATTATTTGTGTGTATGCTTGCATGTTCTCCATGTCCCGCTAATTTATTTGTGTGTTTGCTTAGGAAGTATGAAACTTAATTATTGAATATTGATTGGTTGTTTCTTATCTTAGTTAATTAATGATCTAGTAATGCGATAGGTCATTCGTTGTGTACTTAATGCTTGATTCATCTTTGTGAACCTTAGAGTATAATTACCTCGAGTAATTGTAGGCTAAACCATCCCAAGAGCGCCTTAGAGTAGGAGTCTATAATCTCTAGTGGGTTTGTAGACAAGACCCTTTGGTAAGTTCAAGAGTTAGGAGAAACGATACCCTACAACTTTAGACACACAACGCAACTAGGAATAAGACGTGACACTCAACCATCAATAGAGATAATTAAGGAGTAATACAAACTAAGTAAACACATCTTTAAACTATCATACGATCACACATTAATTAGACATAGACTCCCACAACCTTAGTTTAGATAATTAGATAATAGTAGAGTAATCGGTAGAAATACCAACCCCCAAATCCAATACCCGAGATTCAGTACTTTCCATTTTCATAAAATATAAAAGATAAAAATAATCTTCCTCAACCTTAACCTTAGTGTAGTAACTCCCTACTAGCATTCCTATTCCCTAGAGAACGATATCAATACCCGTGGCTTACCCTAATTACTACACTACAACGATTAGGTTCACCGCCTAGGTGTTATAAAACTTGTTTGAAGAAAAGGAAGTTCCTTTGACCCCTAACGACGCGTGTAGCGTTATCAAGTTTTAGGCCACCACGGGAATAGAATAGCTAGTTAGTAGTCCACCTCGCTTAGGTTTCTTTGCTTGATTCCTATCATGTAAATTTTTCTTATTTTTAGCTTTCTTAGTCTATCCCCTTCTTCGTGACCTCGCTCGTCAAAAACCATCACTAACCATGATCCGTATTTTCCATCGAAGATTCTTTATTTCACCCGCTCCCAATCCCGAGATTGAGAACGCAATCCCACAAAACCCTTCACCCACTCACCATTTTGGTAATCACCTAGAGCATAATGAGATAAATTGGCAACAACAAAGTCCTTTCTATTACTCAGATTTCGATGAGGAATTTGATTATGATGAAGCACTTGATAGCGGGAGGTCATTAATAAAATTAGTTCAAATTGAGGAAGACCCTCCCAATGTTTTGACCCTAGGTGTAGGATTGAGAAAGATGGCCCTTTAACATGCAATTCCCCGCAAAATAGGACTAGAAGGGTTCGATGCTTATTTGAATTCATTCTTACCTTTAAACTTAATCTCAAGGACTTATACAACAAAATCAAGGTCAATGAGTTAACTTATCAAGGGAACAATGTTGTTGAAGCAACCATTTATTTGCATGTGTTTGCTTAAGCTTTGCTTATTTGGTAGAGTTCATGGTCTTAGAAGACTTAGGAGAATTTATAGATAAGGACCTCACTCAAATAATTTTTGGAAAACCTTTCAAGAAATTGACTAGGTTGAATGAACGGATGATTGATGGTTTAATTACATTCTCTCGATGAAGTTGAAGATTTCATCTACCAAATGCCACGCTACCATCCTAGGTTTAAACATAAGGACATCGAGGTTTGTAATAGAATGACCCCTATTCCATTGCTTAGTGAAAGGGATAAGCAGAGTGGGCTTAGGTACCCATATGAGAAAACTAAGCGGTATTACAAAAATGCCTTGAATTAGGAGATGATTACAAAAGAATGAAAGAGCGTTAGAATGGCTTAAGTATGAGCACGAGAGGATAGGTGAGGAAACGTAGGAGCACGACTCATGAGTCTAGCTACAAGACTCTTTAATAAAGAAAAGCGCCGGGAGGCAACCCATGCTTAATTGTTTGCTTGTTAGTGTCATATATCTTTTATTAATTGTTTATCCTCATGTTTAAATTTGTAAAATGCTTTATTTTGATTTTAACTTCGTCTTAATTGCATATAAAGGTATTTTACATAAGGGATAAGTGTAGGAGGATTACACACGCTTTCAAAAGAAACGTAAACATGAGAATAACAATTAACTAAAAGATATTTATGTTTGTTTGTTCGAGTCAAATGCTTGTATCGAGTCATAATGGATGTTTTGCGTAAATTTTTCCAGATTCTAAAGATGTAAATTTTCCGTAATTTTTCCAAAATCGCACCGCTTTTTGTCGGGATAACCGACGCGTCAGATTGCAACTCGACGGGCTGTGAAGGAGTAAAACATCGATTACTTTTTCTCGCTTTTCGAGCTACTTATAAATTTTTGGAATTTTCTGTGTCTTAATTTTCTTAGAAATTTTTAAACATCCATTCCACAAGCATTATATCCTAGTTTAAATCGAGTCTTATATATATTATTACCACGATTTTACGAAGGTTTCGCTTTGTTTTCTTCAAGTGTGCAGTTTAGTTTGTCAAGAAGAAGTTACATAAGATTGGAAGGAGCTTTTCATAATAATTCTTCTTGGAAAAGAGTTTAACCACCACTTTACACGGATCCTACCGAGCTAATCGTGAGTACTAGTTTCTTTCGTTTTAATTACCTTCTTTATCATAACTTTGATATTTTCGGGGAACATTGGGGACAATGTTCGGCTTTAAGTGTAGGAGGAAAATAAAACGGAACTTTGAAACTATGCTTATCCTTGACTATTTGCTTTGTCCAATTGTGATTGTGTAATAAACCATGAGAAAATGTTGGTTAGGTAATTTTGGCACCAAATTTAAAATTTTCATGACATATAGGAGTGGGCCATTAGTCTTAACAAAAGCTGCCTCACTGATAGGAAGTTGCATGACTAGCACAAAACCCTTTACCACCCAAATTCCACCCAAAATGCGAGGATCGCCCTTAGATTAGTAGGAATTAAAGCATTCATCTTTAATGCTTAGAAGTGTGAACCGGTAGTATAATAGATTCTAGAACTTGTTTTGTGATGCATTTCGAGATCGCAAGTGAGGCTACACTTGTGTAGTTAGGAATAACTAAATGATAAGAGGCATTAGGATAACCCTTGTTTGATACCTGTAATATAATTACTTCTTCCATATCGGTTGAGTAAATCCCCCACACCCTTTTCGTTGTACTCATCTTTAGTACACGATACCCCTAGTTAACCCCTCAGAGCCTATCCTTTTCGCGGTTCTCGTGATATTTCGGTTTTCCGAATATCAATGAAGAGCATTGTTTACACCCCACCCCAAATATACACCCAAATCGCCTTAGCCTACCCCTTATGCACTCACTTTTAGTGCAATGTTTGTTATCACCCCAAACCCTTAGTTCAATTATCTAGTTGCTTGCATAAGTTGCTAAGTCGAGTCATATCCTTTGTATACGCTTTGGGATGATTGGGATTCATGGGAAAAGTTAAAGTTTATGAAATGACGGAAGGGAACGTTAAATTCAAATTCCCTTTGTTTCATGTAATAATGTACCCCAAGTGTTTTGATCTTTTCAATTCGGGTCAAATTAGTGTTAGAGTAATAAAACTCAAGTGTAGGGATATGCTTATAAACCCTAGTATTTTGATGTTATCTTAGAGGATGGTAGAGTAAAAGTGTATGATTAAAAAAAAAAAAAAAAAAAAAAAAAAAAAAAAAAAAAAAAATCGAAAAAGAGAAAAAAAAAAAATAGAGTGATAAAAAAAAAAAAAAAAAAAAAAAAAAAAAAAACATACTGCCACCATCCTACATCTATCCTTTAATTTTATGTTTGTTTATTTAGGTTATCTAGAGTTTAGAAGTGTCGAGTCTTGGCTTAGCAACGCCATCCTTCATATGCATTTAACATAGAGATTTTGACTTACCACCACTAAATAGCCTATCCCACCAAACCCTTATTTCCTACCATAAGCCTAACGTTACAACCCTTTAAAGACCTCTTTGATAGTCTTTCCTAGGTGCTTACGCCAAAGCAATGGAGGTTTGATCTATTCTCAAGCCTATGGTAATCTATGTACTAGGACCGTAATGAGTGTTTATCTTCCATTTCCTATATTGTTATATTTCATTTATACACCGAGAGAGATGCGAGTATCCAAACACCCCATGTGAGGTGCTAGTATGTAATTTCGTGCTTGTTATGACTTTTATGGGCTTATATGTGTTGTGGACCGCTTTGAATTAATGCTTCATGACCTCTAACTTATAAATTAATTGGCTAAAAGCACATTTGCTTGAGGACAAGCAAATAACAAGTGTAGGGATATTTGATAAGGTTTTAAAAGGTACCATTTTGAGGGGTCGTTTAAGTCCTTATTTGATCACTTTGTATCCGTTATTGCTTAATATCGCTCCTTTTCACTTTTAGGTCTCGTGAAGGCAAAATGGAATGGCACTTATTTGGACGAAAAGGCGCGAATATATGAAGAAAATGGCCAAAGTCAAATCGAGACACTCACGCTGTTGAAAGTAGAAGGTGACGCGCCAAAAGCTATTAGCGATGCCGTCCCAAAATTATTGTGACGGGCCGTAACACAAAACTCAGATTTTCAAGAGACGGCGCCTAGTTGTGAAAGAGTAGCCGTCGCTACTCGCACGGCCTAGATGCAATCCAAGACGCCGGTCGAAGAGGACGGCGCCACGGACATAAGGTGACGCCGCCGCAAGGTTAACGTGGCCAAGACAAAACCCTAATGGCGGCGACACGATGGCGCCACTAAACATAAGGTGACGCCGTCGCAATTGTAATCTTATATATAGAATCCGAATTTTCGCCTTTGTGTGGAGAGTCTTTGGAGTAAAAGCCTAAAACCGAATTTAAGGTGTCTTGTAAGAATTTAGGGTTTTAAACCCTATCTTACATCAAGATAAGTCTTTACTTCATTAATTCAATTATGTCTTTGATTATTTGTGTGTATGCTTGCATGTTCTCCATGTCCCGCTAATATATTTGTGTGTTTGCTTAGGAAGTATGAAACTTAATTATTGAATATTGATTGGTTGTTTCTTATCTTAGTTGATTAATGATCTAGTAATGCGATAGGTCATTAGTTGTGTACTTAATGCTTGATTCATCTTCGTGAACCTTAGAGTATAATTACCCGAGTAATTGTAGGCTAAACCATCCAAGAGCGCCTTAGAGTAGGAGTCTATAATCTTAGTGGGTTTGTAGACAAGACCCTTTGGTAAGTTCAAGAGTTGGGAGAAACGATACCCTACAACTTTAGACACACAACGTAACTAGGAATAAGACGTGACACTCAACCATCAATAGAGATAATTAAGGAGTAATACAAACTAAGTAAACACATCTTTAAACTATCATACGAGCACACATTAATTAGACATAGAATCCCACAACCTTAGTTTAGATAATTAGATAATAGTAGAGTAATCGGTAGAAATACCAACCCCCAAATCCAATACCTTAGATTCGTACCTTTCCATTTTCATAAAATATAAAAGATAAAAATAATCTTCCTCAACCTTAACCTTAGCGTAGTAACTCCTACTAGCATTCCTATTCCCTAGAGAATGATATCAATACCCGTGGCTTACCCTAATTACTACACTACAACGCTAAGGTTCAACGCCTAGGGTGTTATAAAACTTGCTCAAGAAAAGGAAGTTCCTTTACCCCGAACGACGCTGGAAGCGTTATCATCTACCAACAAGAGGAAGAACCTTATCTACCTCCGGAGGAAGAGTTGTGAAGGAGAAGAGTCTTCAAGGTCGAAAGTTTGTGAAGTCACCTTGAATTGCCGATGAATCGGTGGAGGTGCATGGTAAGCAATTCCTCCTTATAAAATATCCAAGTCATAATTGTCACAACTAACGTAGCCTTTATACTTTGTATTGGTCGCAGTCTTCCTGAGACGAAGGAGCTTCCCAATGCTTTAGCTCGTCACGGATTGTCGATCATGTCACCCCTCCTCAATGGAAAGGTATGCTAGAAAATATGTCCATTGAAAGGTTTTGTGACATGCATGACAATGGGGTTGCGAGGGTGCAAGAATGGATAATCGCTGAATGCCGAGACCGAGCATTGCTTAGAACCGTGGCTGTCGGAGGCTAAGTGTGACGAGATTGAGGGAACGTTGAGAAGAACCCCGTCATCCAACTCCTTCGTGAAAAGGTAGCCCAGTTGACCGTTGAACTTGGCAATATTAAGTTGGAAGAAGCCAAGGTCATCACTCTCACAGGTCAGAATGATGTTCTCGAGGCAAAATGTATTGGGTTGGAAGGTTGAAGGCTAGGCTCGGAGAGGTAGAAGTGAAGTTTAGAGAGGAAATCGATGGCTTGCGATGAGGTATAAGATCTTCGCAAAAGGATCGTATGGAGGTCGCTTCAAGGTGGTGCCTTACATAGCCATGGAGCTCTATCACGTTGATGAATTGGGAGCTCGGATGTGGAAGGTCATCAAATCATCCATATTTCATGGACGGTGTTTGGCTACCGGAGGAGGTCGCCAAAACAGGTAAGCCCGTGGACCTCTCCAAGATTGAATGCTACCGTCCCACTTCAAGGTCGAGTATGATGAGGCAGAAATGCATTCGCAATCGCATTGTACTCCTTCCTTGCCGAGGCTACCAAAGATCCTATGGCACCCTCAAGACCTCCTTTCCAAGAAACCTCGAAGTCAAGCCTACCACTCCAACCAAGAAGACCATGTCTACTAAGCCTGCCTCGGTGCAACCATCCCCGCCCATCTCCAAAGAAGCAGAATGAAGGCTGCCATGTCGGCAGAATTTGGTTTCAAAGGGTGGCATGTACCCTTAAAACAATTTATCTTATTTGACAATGTTTGTCGATGTTCCAAACAATTTATATGCTTTTGATGTATGGCCATGGGCCAAAATAATTTAATCGGAGCCTATGCTCCTCGTGTGTATAAGGGCATTAGCCCTCATTTTGAATGTGATGGTGTGGGGAGATACCTCTACACACTTAGTTTATATTCGGTTTGTTAACTTCTTGTACGCCATTTTTCCGACACTTAAATTTTACAACCTAAGGTTAAACAACCTCATTGTGTGTAAATAGCAACACCAAGAATATAATGACCAACTTTGATCATTGACAGAGGGTCGCGACCCACTCTATCTCAAATCCTTTACATAGTATGACTTTGTAAAAAAAAATTACAAGCGCCAAAAACTACTAGGAGAGTTAATGTGAATGTTTAAGTTGGCTTAAATGATAAGGCATGTATTACACCTCAATCCATTCGACATTGAAACTCATTAATGACTCACGAACAAATCTTTGTGTTTAAGAAACGAAGCAAGAGATTTGTGGGAAATGTCTTATTTATCATTGAATTGGTAGGAGGATTACATCATTCTTGAAATGAAAACTAAGACAACTACCAACAATGTGTGCTTTCCTTGAGAAGCTTCTAATTACAAGAAAAAGTAAAATACTTCTTAAACATAGAACTTTCAAGGTCTGCACCATTCCATGTCCCGTCGATGGGTTCTTCGAGAAGAGTGGCCGCTTGTAGGTCTGCTGTCGTAGGCCTCAACTACCATATAGGGTCCTTCCCAAGTTGGTCCCGGCTTTCCTCGATACACTGCTTTGCTTGCACTTTGAGGCGTAGCACATATTCTCTAGGCTTGAAAATGGAAGGTCCGACCTTTTGTTATAGTAGCCTTTGATTTTATGTTTGTGCATTGCTTCTGATGGAGGCTATTTTTCGCCTTTCTTCTAGTAGATCAAGGTTTTCCCGATTCTTTCGCCATTTTGGGAGGCATCATACGCTGCCACACGCTCCGTGTGTACAATTAGTTCGAAGGATGACCGCTCGTCTGTATGTTAGTCAAGAGAGTTTCACCATTGCTTGACTTAGGATGCGTCCTGTGAGCCCATAAGACTTGAGGGAGCTCGTCCACCCATCCATGATGAGTTCATCCCAGCCTTTTCTCGATCCCTTTGACGATATCTCTATTTGTAACTTCCACCATTCCGTTACCTTGTGGATGGTAGACGGATGTCCAAGACTGTTTTATGTTTAACCCTTGGCAGAAGTCATAGAAGACTCCTTCAATGAACCGCTTCCATTGTCGGATATGATGATGCGGGCACTCGAATCTGCACACGATGTGTTCCCACACGAACTTCTCGATCTGCTCTCCTCGTAACGGAGGCCAAAGGTTTAGCCTCTACCCACTTAGTAAAATAATCAATGGCCACCAAGAAGAATTTGACTCCTCCGGGAGCCATGGGCATAGGTCCCACGATATCAATTCCCCATTGAGAGAAGGGCCATGCGGATGTTACACTGCCATGTCCCGCCGCATCTTTGGAACATTTGAGTGTATCGACAAGCTTTACATTTGAGAATGATTTTACCGGCCCCTCGCATCAAAGGCCAATAGTAGCCCAACTTCATTATCTTCGAGACAATCGATCGGGGTCCCGCATGAAGACCGCAGATCCTTCGTGGACTTCGTAAATGATGCTCAAGCTTGCTTGGGGCCTACACATCGTAGCTGTGGTGACAAAATGACCTCCTATATAGGGTTTCCTATTACCCTAGATTGCGGGGACTTAACCCGAACCTTCCTTGCTAGCTTGGGATCTTGTGAGAAGACCACTTATCAAATATTCCCTTATGGGAGTCATCCATGTCTCTCCTTCTTTGTGAATCACATCGGTAACTTCTTTACGAACAATGGATCTTTCAAGAAGGACTTCCACGAGTACTTCTTTAGTGAGATGAGCAAAGGCCATTGAAGCTAGCTTGCTTAGTGCGTCTGCCTTCTTATTCTAATTCCTACGAACATGTTGGATGGTGTAGGAGTTGAAGTTTTCCAAAGATCTCCTTTGTTTTTCCAAGTCATCGCTTGATGACGGCCTCGCTTGCTTCATAGGAGCTCATATTTGGTTTGAAACCAACTGGGAGTCTACAAAAATAGCGAGAGCTTTGACCTCCATATCTTTAGCCAATCGGAGTCCCGCTAGCAACGTCAGATTCCGCTTCGTTGTTTGTGGCTTCAACTCAAACCAAGAGCATATGTATGCTCCTTCCTTCAGATCGACCAACATTAGACTCGCCCAGAGCCGCTTGAGGTGGATGCTCCATCTGTATAAAGTTTCCATTTAGCTTCGCACTTGAGAGAGGTTGGTTTTGGGCTCTTCCTTTCCTATGTCGGGCTCGGAAGGTGTTTCGCCAAGAAGTCTCATGAATTTACCCTTTAATAGAGTTTCGTCCTTTGAACTCTATTACATGTTCTCCAAGCTCAATAGCCCATTTAGCCACCCTCCTGCACTTTTCGTGCTTTGACAAGATCTGCTTAGTGGCTTGTCGGTTAAGACCAGAATCGGATGGGCCTCGAAATAGCGTCAAGCCTCCTTGCTGCGTAGATTAAGGCGAGTATTAACTTCTCCAATGTTGGATAGTTGATCTACGCTCAGAGGACCCTCGCTAACAAAGTAAATGGGATCTATAGCTTGTCTCGTTCGCCATAAGGATCGCGCTAACACTCACCATTGAGGATGCTAAGTACATGAACAACACTTCGCCTTTGATTGGGGTGTAAGTGTTGGAAGGATTTTGATGAATTCTTCATCTTTCGAAGATGACTTCAGCATCCCGGCTCCATTGGAAAGTTTTCTTGTCCGTGCATCCCTCGAGTGTTTTGAAGAATGGTAGGGACCGCTCCCCTTCGACAAAAACCGCTTAAGGCCGCCACTTCCCATTCAGCTCGCACATCTTTTAGACACTGGGGCTTGAGATAGGAAATTTCCTTGACCTTGGAGGGATTAGCTTTTATCCCCGCTTAGTGATCAAGTGCCTTAGGA
The DNA here is from genome assembly GCA_022545495.1 of Chrysanthemum lavandulifolium. NCBI lineage: Eukaryota > Viridiplantae > Streptophyta > Magnoliopsida > Asterales > Asteraceae > Chrysanthemum > Chrysanthemum lavandulifolium. Next base: position 202,263,261 of record CM040243.1, on the reverse strand, counting down.
ATTGTCCATCTTCGACATCAAGGAGCATTTTTAGGGTTCGCTTCATGTTAATCGCCCAAGTCGGTCAAATGTTTCGTACATCGAGGAGTAGGTCCTCCTCCGTATTGCTCTTGATAACCATGTCATCAACGAGGTTCGAGATTTCGCGTATCTATTTGTTGAAGGTTTTATCTACGAGACGTTGATAAGTCGCCCCGCATTCTTCAAACCGAAGGGCATCTTTTCGTAACGAGACACCTTTGGTTGTGTAGAAGGTCATCTTTTCCTCGCCCTCCTTTGCCATTTGGATCCGATGATACCCTTTATAGGCATCTAAGAAGCATTTTAACCGAAAACTCGCCAAGGACTCTACCTTCCACCACGGTAGGGGTAGCAATCCTTCGGGCATGCTTTGTTGATGTCGATGAAGTCAACACATGCGCCACCTCCCGCGCTTTTTGACCAAAGACCGGATTGGCCACCCAAGTTTGGTACTTGACCTCCCTCAGATGCCTACTTGTGTGAGTTCGTCAACTTTTTGCAGTCGCATGCTTTTCTGTGGGCTAGGCTTCTCCTTTCTCGCTTTATTGGCTCAATGTGTTTGTACTCTCGAGTTTATGCTTCGCTCCAAGGACTGCCCATCTATCAAACAATGTTCTTGGTACCCTGTCATGTCGTAATATTTCCAAGCAAAACATCAAGGTTAGTCCGCAACAGCCTCTGTGAGCTTCGCCTTGAAATTTGCCGGAGTTGCTTTCCTACTACCACCGCTTGTTCATGGTAGCTAGGGTTTACTACAACTCTCTCCTCCGCATCTATGACAATTTAAGAATTGCCATCGGAGACTCCTCCGATTCTTCTTTGATCTTTAGACACCATATACACCCTTATCCGCCCCATAACTAGAATGAAGCAGTTCCTACTCAAGGGGTTTGGAACTTAATAGCAACATGTATGGTGGAAACAACAATTCCCATTTTTGCATGGTTGTCCTCCCTATTAACAAATTATAAGGAGAATCGACCTTACTATGATGAAGATGAGTGTTTCCAAGGGATAAGGGGCCTTCGCCTATGGTGATTTCCAACGGTACTTCTCCTGTGGGCCATGAGTGTTCACCGGAGAACCCTACCACAAGGCCGAGTCCAACCTCCGTGAGCGTATGGATGACTTGGGCTTTAGGAAACAAAGTGCTCATAGATGATTTCACAGGAGCTTCCACAATCCATATATGCTCGGTTTACCTCCTGCTTGAGATTCGTGCACTTGATGATCACGGATCACCAAGGTGTTTGCCCCAATATGTAAGGAAGGTTATTTCCCCACGCTCCCGCCTCCCCATCCGCTTCTTTCCTTTTCAAGGTTGTGTCGTGTCATGTACCATTAGTTTAGAGCTTTTGGGGGCGAGTTTCCTTCTTGTTCCCTTCCATTCACCTAGTTGAGTGTCGGAGAACTTGTCCTTTCCTTCTTGATGCCTTTGACCGGATGTGCTAACTGTCCGGACCGCATCGCCTCTTCGACCGCTTCTTTATTTCCCTGCAGTTGTTAGTGTCATGTCCATGATCTTCATGGAAATGGAAATACTTGGACATGTCTCGGCTTTGCTTCATGCTATCATCCGAGGTGGTGGATCAAGGACTTTATGCTTTCTCGGTAGCTAGGATCTCTCGGGAGATTTGACCAAGTTCGCCAAGAGTCCATGGTTCGAACCTCTGCTCTTCTTCTTGTTTTGGATCCTTCCTGTGAGGACCTTCTAGAGAATTTTTCAAACGCTTCCTTTTGCTCTATCGGCGCCCGCTTGTTGCTACCTCCTTGACTCAATCCAGTGTAAGCCTTCTCGATCAAGGCCTTGTATGTGTTGGGAAGGTCGGTGGGCGTGAATTCCACCAAGCTTCAAGTCCAAGGCCATGTACGAAACCATAGATCCTCGCTCTTCGTGCAACCCTAGAATTTGCAAGGTTTCATCAAGATACCGTAACGAAGGCCCTTGTGCTTTCTTTGTCCCTCCGCTTGATGGTGTGCACGGTTAGGTGAGTTTTGGTGTACTTCCGCGGCTAAAGTGTAACCGAACTTAGCCTTAAGATCATCTAAACTCATAATGCTCCCTAACTTCCGCCTGCTCCACCATATTCTTGCGGAGTCTCCGAGCGTGTAAGTGAACATGTGGCATGCTGCTGTGCATGACCCACTTTTACATCTTGATAGCGCCTTCGAATAAGTGGAGGAAGTTATCGGGATCGCCTTTCCCATCATAGGTGCCTATATGAGTAGGCATCTTTACACCATCAGTGGGGATAGTCTTCGATCCACTTCACGAAGGGTGTGCAAGCTCCGAGGCTTCAAAGACAAGAAGGTTTGTATGGAGGTGGATAAACAGTGTAGGATTATAAGGGTTAGGAAATGGTGTGTGTAGGTAGGTAAACAAGAGAGGTTGGTACGAAGGGTTTACACCCATCGATTGCGTAGGAACCTGTCCATAGGGCATTTGTTGGTAATTATGGTTGGGGAGTGAACCATTCGGAGGGTAAGTATTGTAGGTTTGAGCAGGTAGGTAGGGGTTCATTCCCGGAGGGGGTAATTGATTCATGCCGACACTCGAAACATAAGAGGGGGGTATTGGAGCCCCCGTCCCTTCTCTTCCTAAATGGGCAGCTAGAAGAGGAGGTAGGTTTACTCCTCCGTTTCCTACCGGGTTGCTTCCTCCGTTGGAGTTCTCGCTCCTCCTTTCACCATGCATTATTTCCCTTCTTCCCGGATTTCCTCCGGGTCCTTCTTCAAAACCCACAGTCCTTCCATTTAGCCTTGATGGAAGGAGAACCATTTCGCAGGCCGAACGCCTCGCCAATGTGTGAGGCCTATCCTCTATTTCAATCTCTCGCCATACTCCTCATCGGAGTATTCCAACTCCTCCGCATTTAAGTGTTGCGAACCTGTCTCTTATGAGCATTTAGCAAAGAATCTAAGGCCTCAAAGTTTGCCTCAACGGGGCGGACTAATATCTGGAATGGGGTTAGAAGGATGTTGAGGCGTGATGTACGGAGTACTTTCCAAGCGAGATCATGTGGTAAAGGTTGAGGTTGTTATGGGGCGAGATTATCGGTGTTAGTTGTGTTGAGTGGGACCAGGTAGAGAAACCCGTGGAGGTGTATCTTCTCTTCCCGGTTCCATGCCGAAAAGTAGTGTAGTTGGTTGAGGTATTAAGACCGGGTGATTACGGACTAATAGTAGTGGTCCCACGGATGGCGCCACCGATTGTACAAAAGATTGCACTACCAGCTTCTATGAGGATCAAAGTAATGAGGGTGTCTGCTCCAGCCAAGACTTGCCTGTAACCCGAGAATAAGAAATATGAAACACTATGTTAAGTGATTGCGCAGGGGTAGGACCCTGCGAACCACCTCCGGCGTGATAGTAAGTATGAGTTATGGTTGTTTAAGTATGTGTAAGTAAAGAAATGAGTGTGAAATGAGCATACCATAATCGTTTGCCCATCCAACCTATTTATAGTGAATGAAATAGGGTTGAGAGCACTTCTGCATGAATGTCGGATATCATGGGGGCGTTCCATGATTGTGGATAACCGCTAGGGCTTAGTGACCCACGTTCTCGGACTTGAAGGGAAGCCAAGAGAGAGAGGAGATCGTGGGTTTGACCAAGTCGAGGTTCCCTTATCCATTGTCCTTTGTCAGCTATACCCCGAAGGGCTTAGGGCTTCGGATGGCGAATTCCCCTTAGGTAACCTTCGTGCCAACGAATGGTTTGACGCCTATGGATATTTTGGAATCCTAACTTTGGACTTCGTATAAAAGGGCTTCGACACGTCTCGGAGGAGTGTCCTTCGAGCTACTCGGAGGGTACATCATCAGGACACATTAGCTAAAGGGTGCACCAAAACAACCGGGCAATGATCCGAGGTTACGAAAGGAAGAAACTCAACAAAGCAATTCTCATACGTGGAAATAAAGCTACAATTACCTAAAGCTCTATCTAATTTCTTGAGAATACCAGTTTCAGGATCATTGCGCTTCTGAATCCGGTATAAAACATACCTTTGCTAGCAATGTCTTCAATATCCAATGCCTCCAAACAGTTTCTAAAGTCTTTCACATCTTTATCCTTGAGAACATTAGGATCAGAACAATCACCAATATTCAATGCCACATTGAAATCACCCAAAATAGTCCACGGCTCACCCTTGACAAACCTGCTGTGATCCACCAAATTTTCCCATAAAGCCTTTCTTTCCCCATCAAAATTTTTAGCGTAAATAAAAGTGACAAATTATTTCCTGTGGTCATGAACAAAATTGATTTCAAATTGCATAGCCTGATCAAATTGAGAAATTAGGTTGGCACCAATTTTATTATTATCCCACCCTACCATGATCCTACAAACACTTCTACAATCCCCAATGTTGGAAACCCACGACCAGTTACCAAACACGTTGTCCCCAACAGGATTGACAAATTTCTTCCTAAGCCTAGTCTCAACAATAGCACACATACTAAGCTTTTCCTCCCTGATTAACGTCTTCACTTCATCCTGACTAGTAGTTTGGGACATTCCACGAACGTTCCAAGCACCAATTTTCACTAACATTGGACAGAAGAAGAATGTGATGCAAGGACACCACCAACTTGCGCCATAGAACTATCAATCACATTAGAGACTTCATTATGTACCATGAAATGTGCAGAGCCGCTTGTATCCTCTTCCACTACATTGACAGAACAAGAACCTCCTATATCAGTTAATTGACCATTAATACGATCACTTTTGATCTCCTCACATCAACTCAAATAATACTCCATCATATCATCAGTCCACTTATCTTTACGATCATCATCCAAAACCTTATTAGACATTATGAAAAGCTCAACTTCAATAAGATTCTTTTCCTTTTTCAATTCCTCTATTTTAGCCACTTCCGCTCTATAGGCTACATCATAAAACTTGTTAACTGTAACTTCATTCATATCCTGAGAAGTCGAACCAGAATTTTTGAACATCTTTCCAGCATTTAACTTAGAATTCTTGTTGAGATTCCTACTTAGTTGAACAATCTGATCAGACAAACTCTTCATTTCAGATTCCAAGCTATGTTTAACTGACCTACTTTGCTTGGCTCTATTGTTCCACTTGACAGTATAAAACCGAATCATATCCGCAGTCCAACCTTGTACCACATTTTCAGCAACAGGAATACCAGTATCACATGCAGAAATCACATGATCTTTAACCATCTTCTAAATATCAGATTCCTCATTAACACCCTCATCTCCTAACAAATCAAATCTATTACTAGTAGCAACTCCCTTGACCCCTACCGACTCTTTAGAACTGATTCCCTTGCCACTATTAGTACCCTTACCATTCTTGTTACCGTTACTAACCCCCTACCATTCTTGTTACCAGAATTTTGATTCAACATAGCCTTCTTAGGCTCATTATTCCCACTGTTACTTTTCCCATTATCATTATTATCATTATTATTATTATTATTATTATTATTATTATTATTATTATTATTATTTTTTAAACTCATAGGATTACAAAAAATTAGTGAGGAGCCTCGAAATCAACTGAGCCCCCACACCTCTAGCAATGGTAAAACCAATCCTATTAAAGATATGAACTGCTGCATTATTATTATGATCATTATTATTATGATCATCATCATTATTATTATTATTATTATCATTATTATTTTTATCATTATCATCATTATTATTATCATTATTATTATTATTATCATCATCATTATTATCATCATTACTATTATCATCATTATTATTACTATTTATTATTATTATCATTATTATCATCATCATTATTATTATCATTATCATCATTATTATCATCATCATTATCATTATTATTATTATCATCATTATTATCATCATCATCATTATTATTATTATTATTATTATTATTATCATTATTATCATTATTATTATTATTATTATTATTATCACCATCAATATTATCATTATTATTATTATTATTATTATTATTATTATCATTATTATCAACAATATTATCATTATTATTATTATTATTATTATTATTATTATAAAAACATCACTTCTTTAGAAAATCAAAAGAAATTACAAGAAATTAGTAGGGAGCCGAGAAACTAACTGGGCCCCCACTCCTCTAGCAATAGCAAAACAAACCCTACTAAAAATATATTTAGCACCACGCACGCCAATATCTTGAGTGACCGAGAACTTTCGGATTCGCTTCAGCAAGGTCACCGCCTCCTTCTCGAGTTCACCAAAAGAAGAGAAAGAGAAGGGATGAACCCATATCCAATATCAAGATTTGGTTTCAGATTGACACGCTTATACTGCGGCTTCAATCACTGCACGCCCGCCACAAAGTCACTCATACCGGTTTGCGTTAAGGCGATGACCCAAGAAGATCAACACACACATCAAGGTCTCTCTCCCACGAGTAAAATAACAAGTCACTGGGTGTAGGTATTTGTCCCTCTCCAGAGTCCGATATCAATTTCTTTACGAGCCGAAACCCCTACCCGGAGCAGATATCACGAGAGTATCACGCACCACATTATGTCGATGTTTAATACCAATAATACTGCGCATGATACAAAGATGATCCCCATAGATATCACCCGAAAACCTTGGAACAAGCGAGCACGACATTTGAGTGGAGAAAAGGGAACACCTAGACGATAGCATAAACACACCGGTAGGTTTTAGCATTCATAGTCCGCCTGACCCAACTATCGGGACTACTACGAGCCATCAAGTATGGTCTTCCATTTGCGATCTCCATAGGGCCATCTGTCTAGTAGATAATTAGAAGGTGGATTCAACCTCTTTTGTGACACGTTTGAAATATAAATCTGCCAATTTCTTCATGAGTTTGGGGGCAACAATCTCACAAGAGCTACCTAAAAGGTCGGTCTCCATTTTCTCGTTAAAAACATGCAGGGCATCATCAAAGGAAGATCCAGAAGCACCAACACCAGACTTCCGGAGAAGTTCAGTCTGTAGGCTGGTCGATTGGAGTCTAGAAGCAAAGAAGGCATAATTCAAAACATCACCAGCAGCATATACACCAAGCCTCCCAAATTCAAAGGGAAGAGTGGCCAGTCTCCGTTGCCAATTTCCAAACCCGGCCCCAGAGGCAGTGACAATTCGCTCCAAAATGGAGCGAAGTGCTTCATCGAATGAAATCTGGGCACGTTCAAAGACACGGGGGAACATGTGCGCAAGATAGAGAAATACTGACTTTGAAATGCCAAGACATGCACGGAGAAGAGAAGCAACAACGTCCATAAGTTCAATGGTTTTAGAAACTCGCTTCAAAACGAGCCATCGCTAAACTCAAGGTCTACACCAACAGCCCACCCAACAATGTTACACCATGCGGTGGGCAATATTAGGGGAAAACACCTTCGAGTCCGCTTCTAGGATCTTCCTTGGCCAAAAAACCTCAGTTTTATCGACGTTGAGGTGTAAACCATAACGAGGTCCATCTATCATAATGAGCTCCAAGGCCTTCCCAACAAACAGAGTATCTCCAAGCTTGAAAGGGGAGAGAAAAGGAGTCTTTGATCTTGCGAGCCAAAGGATGAAGCTCCAACGCAAAAAGGAGAGGTCCAAGAGGGTCACCTTGTTGCATGCCTTGGTGTGACCATAAAGTGTGTTCCCCATAATATAATCTGGTTGGGCCGGAGTAGCAAAATTCAACCCAACGTGATATGGCAGGACAATAGAGGCGAACCTCTTGTAGCATAACCTCACGGTCCAATAGATTGAAGGCGTTTTTGAAATCCACCAACAACATCGAAAGACCCACATCATCACCACGGTCTTCAACAAGCCGATTCACGTCATGGAGAATGGCCTCCCCTCCTCCAGAAACCCCAACTCCGAACTGTAGATCATTCAAGTATCCATCTAAAGAGTGGCCAATCATATAAGCTCCCACCTTGAGACTAAACGCCTCGCAGACGGTCCCCCACCGCAATAGGACGGATACCACCACCGGTTTGATCGGTGTGTGAGAGGAGCACCGGCAATATACTCGCCCAAAGCCTTAGGACACTTACCATCATGAAAAGATTTACCACATGGGTGATGGAGTTGATTAACTCATCAGATATAACCACAACAGCACCGCTAAAACAATCCAATAGGTGTTGGGCGCGTAAACCATCTCGACCACAAGATGTACCACGGGGGAAACTCTTAATCATGTCAAGAACCAAAGCAGGAGATGCAATGAGGTTAAGATGATCAATAGGTATATCAGGCAGTGAAGAAGCAGACTTGAAGGGATGCTTAGCCTTAAGGTCCTCAAGGGTAGTATCATTGTAAGGAGCAACACCTGAAGATAAAATAACTCTGACAACAGCAGTATAATGACCATCACAAATCTTCCTCCTATATTGCTTGACATTACGCTCACCCAACTCCAGGTTTTCCTCCTCAATATTAGACCAAGTAGGGAGGGTTCAATAAAACCTCTCTAACAAGCCGCAAACTACCACCAGACGAACCCCAAGACCGAATGGCATTAGCGATATATTCTTCTTGACGCTGGCGCTTAGTAGCAGACCTACACTCCATGTTACTCCTCGGGCAAAAGGTTTTAAGGAGACAAAGAGGCAAGGCTAACAGGCTAACCCAACAAGAAATGTCTTCAGGTGTGCAGATCACCTTATGAAAAGCTCCTTTCAAAACACGAGAGAATCCCAAACGGAACTTTGGAGGGATGGATTTGACAGTGTGCAACCCTTTAGCGAGCAAAGTGTCAAGTAAGTGTAAATCAAAACTAGAGTGCTCTTCCAAAACCAAATCTTCAACGCAAGCGAGCTGAACAGAAGAGGTAACTTGGGGCTTAGCGAGATCAAATAACACAAATCTAACAACACCATCACCGCAATCGGGGGATGGCACAAAATCAGATCCATGCCGACATTTAGAGCGAAGAGTATGCATCTTAAAACAAACCACACACAACCAAAGGCCCATACGTTTCAACATAACCTCAGCAGCCTAAAAAACAACCAGATTAGTGGCAAAAGAAAGTTTGGTGGTGGCTAGCGCATCCCATTGAAATGACGATCACGAAGATGAGAAATCAACGAGGTTTTGGTAAGCCCATTCCCACTACCGTCTTGACAACCACTTAAACCAGCAAAGAGACAATGAAACCGAATAATAGCCATAGATTTTTTTTTTCACCCTCAAGAAAAAAACCTAAGACTAAATTAAATTAAATTAAAACAAAGAGAAAACATGTGTGGTCCTACTAAATAAGCGAAACACAACAAAGACCAAAAGAATAAAAAAAGCCTCAGCGTGGGCCCCACCAGATAAAAAAAACAACAGACCAGCAGAAGCAAACCGCTGCCAGAAAATGTTAAGCCAACTCGCTAAAAAGCAAATCGCTGCCAAAATTGTTAAGTCAACTCGCTACCGGATGTGCAAGCCAACAAAACGTTTCCTACAACAGAAATGTGCTAGCCAACAAACTAAACCCAACACGCTTCCAGAAATATTGAGCCAACTCGCTACCAGGAATCGGCGATGAACCAGCAGCACAAAAGAGAAAACCGGAGAACCAAAATGAAGGACAAAACTCAACGAGATCAAGATAGATCACCCCAAGCAAATTGTGGTTTCAAATATGAAACACACGACACGAAATCAACGAAAGAAAGGGAAGAAAAACAAAACCCTCACGTCAACAAAGACGTTGAAACAGTAAAATCAACAAGGGTGTTGAATTACGGGGGGCCAAAAACACGGTGGTACAGTGGATTAGGCTGATGGCATCGCCATCACCAAATTCGCCCACAAAGAAAACGTGAAACCCATTATTATTATTATTATTATTATTATTATTATTATTATTATTATTATTATTATTATTATTATTTATTATTATTATTATTATTATTATTATTATTATTATTATTATTATTATTAGAGTGAATGTCAAAAATCATCCTCCCGGTTGTTCAATGTAATCATTCTTTGATAAAGAATCATCCCTATCTCAAACCTTCAAGATTAAACATCCCCAAGTCCACAAACCTTTAGCAATAATCATCCCCGAGCACTAACGTCATTAGTTTTACCGATTATGTTAAATAATATTTTCCGTTAGTCCCTCCGTTAACATTTGTTGCACCGTTAGTCCTCATTTTACGTTTCGCCACTTTTTATGTTTTTGTCCGCTTTTACTCGTTTTCATCCGCTTTTATCCTTTTTGTCCCTTTTTATGTATTCGTCCGGTTTTTTACGCTTTTTACGTTCTCGCTCGTCTTTTTACGCTTTTGTTTGTTTTACCGGTTTTCGTCCGCTTTTATATGCTTCATCCGCTTTTATTCGCTTTTTAAGTTGTCGTCCGCTTATATACGCTTTTGTCCTTTGTTTTTACGCTTTTGTCCATTTTTACGCTTTTGTCCATTTTTACGCTCGCCCTGCTTTTTACGCCTTCGCCCTTTTTACGCTTTTGACCGCTTTTTATCCGCTTTTTATCCGCTCGCTTTTTTTACGCTTTTATCCGTTTCGTCCGCTTTTTACGCCGCCCAATTTTACGCTTTTGTCTTTTTTATCCGTTTTTTCGTTGTATATTCGTTTTCGCCGGTTTTGTTACGTTTTGTCCGTTTTTCGCGCCGTTGTTTTACGCTTTTGTCTGCTTTTTTCCTTTGCGCTTGTTTTTATCCATTTTTATGTTTTATTTTTTTGCTTTTCTCCGCTGTTCGTTGTTTTTATTCGTTTTTTTACGCCGTCCCTTTTTTACGCTTTTGTCCGCTTTTTTCCGTTTCGTTAAAAAAATATTTTCGAAAAAAAATAAAAAAATTTGAATAAAAAATTAAAAAAAAAATTGAATAAAAAAATTATTTTCAAATATTTAAAAAAAAAATCTTATAAAAAAAATTTTTGAATTTTTTTTTTTTCAAAATTTTCAATATGTCGAAATTTGAATAAAAAAAATATTTGAAATAAAAATCTTATAAAAAAAATTTTTTCAATATTTTTCGAAATTTGGACATATTGTAATAAAAAATTCCGAATAATATTGACAAAAAACGGACATTTTTTGAATTCTTTTTTTTTTCAATTTTTTTTTTCTTTTTGGAATAAATTTTCAATATGTCGAAATAGTACAAAAACAAAAGAAAAAAGGACAAAAACGTAAAAAAACTGACGAAAAAGATTAAAAAATAGGCGAAAACGGAAAAAAATGGAGAAAAACGTAAAAAACGGGCGAAAACGGATAAAAAACGAAAGAAAATGGATAAAAACAGACAAAAACTTAAAAAATCGGGCGAAAACGTAAAAAAAAACGGACGAAAACGGATAAAAACGTAAAAAACGTAAAAAGTGACGAAAACGTAAAATGAGGACTAACGGTGCAAAAAATGTTAACGGAGGGACTAACGGGAAAATATTATTTAACACTTAACGGTAAAACTAACGACGTTAGTGCTCGTGGATGATTATTGCTAAAGGTTTGTGGACTTGGGATGTTTAATGTCAAGGTTTGAGATAGGGATGATTCTTGCGAAAATACACAAACCACAGGGATGATTTTTGCAGTTTACTCTTATTATTATAATGACACAACTCCAACTAACTAAAACTTAAATACCACACCAACTCCCAATAAAAATCCCCTACACTCCCCAAGGAAACCTAGTTCGCCCCCCACAACCAAACCGTCCACTCTCCCTCCCCCCCAAATGTGTGAGAGAGAGTGTAAGAGACCCCCTCCCAAGGTGACTTTCCGGCGGCCAGAAAATGCAGGAAGAAATCAAGAATGGATCGACGTCAAGAATAGAAGGTACAACCGAAAACCATCCGACACTTCCTTTTTCGTATATAATCTGCCCCCCTCCCTCTCTAGTAAAGAACTCGGAAACCTTTTTCAACACCATGGAACCCTTTCAGATGCCTATGTTGCTAAGAAACAAGACAGGTATAATCACTCTTTTGGTTTCATTAGATTTAGAAATATTATCAATCCGATAGCCTTTCTCCATACCCTTCAAGGAACCAAGTGCGACGGGATGACCCTAGGAGTCTATATTTCAAATAGAGATAGACATGGTAATCCTGTAACCACTGCACCTCCTTACCATCAAAACCATAAAAACCCAACAAACCCTCAAAACCCTACCAAGAGCTTCAACCAACACCGGCCCCCTCCACCACCCAAAATCCCAATTATTCATGCCCCTTCCTTTTCCACAATATAGTATCGAGACAAACTAACAAACTCAACCCCTCCCCCGCCACCCTCTTTAGTTCTCCCAAGCAGCGATCCAAAAAATCCCTCTGCATGGAAAAACATCTCAATCATAGCCACTGTCAAACACTTTACGACCCTCCTTGATTTGAAACCCCTCGTCTAAGAAGCTAATCCAGATTTCACCATAACCTTTTCTTATGTGGGAGGTCTGTCAATGTTACTATCTTTTAAAGCTTCATTGCTGGCAAAAAATTTCTTGAGCAATGAAACGACTTTCCTCAAAAAATGGTTCTCAAGTTTTGAATTATGGAATGGCCAAGACAAGGATTATGGCAGGATCATCACCCTCAAAATCTATGGGATGCCCCTCCCACTTTGGGATGGAGTGAATTTTGACAAGGTTGGTTCCACTGTTGGTAAGGTTCTTGAAAAATCCCATGCTACCATGGATGACGGAAATCTTTCACTTGCTAAGTTAATGGTACTTGTGAATGCCCATAAGAATGTTGACATCGTGGTCAGAATTAGCTGGAAAAAGAAGAATTATTTTGTTAGGGTGGTTGAAGATGGAGAGGATTGGCATCCACCTTTCCTCAATGTCATGGATGACGATCCGTTCGATCATGAAGACTCTGGTGAAACCCAACCAGAAAAAACGAAGTCGTACATGGACATTGACCCTTTGGTTTCCCAACCAAATCGCCCCACCTCGGAAGAACCAAAAAACCTCCCTCATAATGACACAAACCCAATTAACCAAAACTTAAATACCACACCAACTCCCAATAAAAATCCCCTACACTCCCCACGGAAACCTAGTTCACCCCCCACAACCAAACCGCCCACCCTCCCCCTCTTGCTCCCTCTCAACCTCCCCCTCCCCCACCTCCTCCACCATCAAGGCCACATCCCCTGGTTGACCCTTTCCATCCTCCACACACCCCACTTAAAAAAGGAAAGACAACGTCAACTCTCCCCCACCGATCCTTCTATCATGAACCTGGACCTCAACTCCCCACCCTTGTCATTCTCATTCCCAAACCGAAGCCCTGCTGCCCTTTGTAATACCGCGCCTGTTCTCCCACAAAGCAGATACATGGCCTCCTCTAGATATAACCCCCCTCAACCCATTCCTTTTCAAACGCTTTTGAATGAAGAAGACCCCCCACAAAACACATTAACCCAAGTAAACCTAACCATAACTCCTCAAGAACCACCACCTCCTCCAACAACCCTTATTCAAGTACCCAACCACCAAGAACAAACTGCACCAGATCCCTTTGAGGAAGAGGTAAGGGATACCATTAGAGTTGGTGAATGTATTGGTATCTCTCTCAATGATTTCAAAGTGGAAGTTGCAGAACTTGTACAAGTTGACCGCGTCCAAAACCTTTCTCAATGAACTATTTATCTTTGAATATCCGTGGAATTAAAGGTCAAGGAAAACCCAACTCAATCAAACAACTTAAACTGAATCATCACATCAATTGTTTGTGCATTCAAGAAACCCATATACAAGATGAATAGCAACTCTCCCCTTCTTGCCTGTGGGGAAATCATAATTTTTCTTTTGCTATGATCCCTTCTACTGGTTCGGAAGGGAGATCGGGTGGTATTATTAGGTTTTGGGATCCCTCCATCTTTTCGTTGACAAACACCATCAAATCAACAAATTTCCTAGTAACTTCGGGGCACATAAACGGAGTAACGACCATCTGTAGAATCCTCAATGTGTACGCACCTAACGACCTCAACGCGAAACAAGCACTATGGGACAAGATTACGGATCTCATCAATATCACCCCTGGTTATTGGATTTTGCTTGGAGACTTTAATGCTGTAAGATATCCCCATGAAAGGAAATACTCCCAGTTTGTTAACTCTTGCGCATTTGCCTTCAACGAATTTATCCACAATGCTAGGTAAAAAATTCACCTATGTTGCGGATAATGGAAGCAATAAGAGCAAAATTGATAGAATATTGGAATCCCCAGATTTCATGGACGAATGGCCGATGGCTTCTTTAACAGTCCTACCAAGATCCCTCCTGATCACCGTGCCTTGGTTCTGATGACTTCATCGATTGACTTTGGTCCACCACCATTCCGGGTTTTTAATTCATGGTTTGCCAAGCCAAATTTCGATGTGGTGGTCACTGATACCCTTAACTCTTGCGTGGCCTATGGCTTCCCAGATCAAATTTTGAAAACCAAATTTAAGCTATTGAAGGCCGAGCTTAAAGAATGGAACCGTATAACAATCGAGCAGGAAACCCAACTAAAAACTTCCTTAGTCTCCAAACTTGAGGAACTTGATGATATCATAGACCAAAGAGACTACACGGATGATGAGTTATCGGCATGGGTTGACATCAAAAATCAAATACAAGCTTTAGACCGAGCCAAAACCATGGACCTCCATCAGAAATCTAGAGCTAAGTGGGTGAAGGAGGGAGATGAGAACACGGCCTTTTTTCATGGTTTCCTCAACCGTCGGGTGGCAAGAAAAAGACTCAATGGTCTCGAGATTAATGGAACATGGCATGTGGACCCACCATCTATCCGAGAGGAAGCTCTGCATTTTTTCAAAGAAAAATTCAAAGAACCAAACCAGAGAAGACCCCCTCCATTTTTTGTCATGGCATCAACACACTCCCCGATGAGGATGTGGACCTACTGATTGCACCCTTCTCCCTTGTTGAAATAAAAACAGCAGTATGGGAATGCGATAGTAATAAAGCACCAGGACCTGACGGTTTTAATTTCGGCTTTATCAAGAGGTTTTGGGATCTATTGAAGATGGATTTCCTTAACATCGTAATCGATTTTTTCAACCGTGGCTCGATTAGTAATGGTTGTAGTGCAGCCTTCATTTTACTCATTCCGAAGCAAGCCTCAGTATCATCCCTAAATGACTTCAGGCCCATAACTTTAATTGGATGCATGAAGAAAGTTATTTCTAAAGTACTCGCAAACCACCTCAAACGTGTAATTGGTAAGCTCATCTCCTTGCCAACTGCTTTTCTTCGATAGAAATATTCTAGACGGCCCTATGATGCTCAATGAGATCCGGCATGGCTTAAGAAGAAGAAACAACAAGCATTCTCGTCGAAAATTGATTTTGAGAAAGCATTTGATACTCTGAATTGGAATTTTCTGCTCTCCATTATGAAACAAATGCATTTTCCCGACAAATGGCTGAGATGGATTCGCGGTATTCTTAATTCAACGCGAGCAGCAGTACTTGTAAATGGATGTCCAACTGCGGAGTTTAATTGCGAAAGGGGGGTCCCACAGGCCGATCCCCTGTCCTCTTTCTTGTTTATCCTCGCCATGGAGGCGTTCACAAACATCATTCAGCAAGCATCCACATTGGGCCTTATTACGGGTATCCAATTACCGAATTATGGCCCTAAGCTCACCCATTTACTGTACGTGGATGATGTGATTCTGTTAGGATCATGGTCAGGAATGCATATGTACAATGTGGCTAGAATATTACGTTTCTTCCACTTAGCCTCGGGTCTCAAAGTAAACTTCAATAAATCAAGTTTTTTTGGGTTGGGCCTCAATCAACCCAATATCAACCTTTCAGCCCAGATCCTAAATTGCAAGATTGGTCAACTCCCAATGATCTATCTCGGCATACCAGTTGGAGCGAATATGAGTTTCAAGAAAAATTGGCAACCCATCATCCAAATCTTCGAGAGCCGATTATCAAAATGGAAGGCATCCACCCTCTCAATAGGTGGTCGAATCACCTTAATCCGTTCTGTACTTGATAGTCTCCCGTCTTATTTCTTCTCGCTATACAAGGCCCCGGTATGTGTCCTTTCCACACTTGAATCAATTCGTAGGGCTTTATTTTGGGGAGGCTCGACGTCTTCTAAGAAAATCCCATGGATAGGTTGGGAGCAAATTACTGCTCCTATTATCAAGGGAAGGATTGGGTTGGGTTGTTTGGAAACAAAAAACATTGCCTTGCTTTCTAAATGGTGGTGGCGGTTCCGAAATGAACCTGCTGGTATGTAGGTGCGCACCATCAAATCCATTCATTATTTACATAGGTTATGTTTCCCAATCCCTTGCAAGGTAGACATGGTGGGTGCTTGGCGAGCGGTTGCAAAACTAAGCAATCACCTTGCCGATTTTAATGTTTCTTTGCAGAATTTAATCATTGGACAGGTCGGTGATGGCAACACCATTAGATTCTAGATAGATGCATGGACTGAAGTTGGACCTTTTTTCCATATCTACCCCGATCTCTTTAAGCTTGAGAAGTGGAAAGGATGTCTCATCAAGGATCGATGTACGGGAGCTGGTCTATATTCACAATGGACTTGGGAGTGGTCCTCACCACCATCAACCCCGATCGAGCTATTTCAACTCCAAGACCTCCTATCGGGAATTCAAAACACCCGCCTCAATCCTGTTATGGATACTTGGAATTGGAACAAAGATCCAAGTGGAATTTTTAGTGTTAAATCAATGAGGGAATGCATTATACAAGCTTTAAATGGCCCTCACAATCGGATCTTCCCATGGAACCAAATATCACCTTTGAAGACGAACATCCTAGCTTGGAGACTTGAGCAAAATTGCCTTCCCACACGAGACGCACTACTCAAAAGAAATATTCAGATCGCTGATGCTAAGTGTTTGCTTTGTAACAACCATGATGAAAACGCCAATCATCTTTTTCTGTTTTGTGACTTTACAAGAGAATTATGGTCTCGACTGACCGTGTGGTGCAAGCTTCCAACGTCCACTCCCTCCACATTGCAAGAATTACTGACCATGCACGAGGATCCGTCTTTCAGCAAGGAAAAATCCAAGTTTTTTAACCTCATCATTCTCGCATATGCATGGACCATATGGAAGATACGAAATGATTGTGTTTTCTCCGATAAACCCCGTCTAGTAGATTCGCCTTCAAGGAACTCAAGTCTTCGAGTTTCCTTTGGGTATCTAATAGATCCAAGAACCCCCATATTACTTGGGATAGTTGGTCGTCTTTCCGCTTTTAAGTGTATTTTTTCCCTTGTTTGTACTCTTTCTCTAGCTCCTTGCTAGTTTCATTTTAATAAAGTCTTCTTTGAATGTTCAAAAAAAAATTATTATTATTATTATTATTTATTATTATTATTATTATTATTATTATTATTATTATTATTATTATTATCATTATTATCATTATTATTATTATTATTATTATCATCATTTTTTTTAATTTATAAATCATCACTTTATTATTATCATCATTATTATCATTATTATTATTATTATTATTATCATCATTATTATCATTATTATTATTATTATTATTATTATTATTATTATGGTGTCATACAAAGAATATAAACGCAAGCGGAAGTCTTAATTAAAATAATAAGTCATATAAATGAATGACTTCAAAAGGAAAATTTCATAAACCAACATGTCTAAACGAAATGAATTATCCAAAACAAATAATCTTCAAAATGAGTCCAAAATGATAAGGTAAACTAGGGTTGGTCCACTCAAATGCTCCTACTCTCATGCCCGTCAAAGGCCATCATCTCATTTGGTACCTGCCGCATGGAAAAGAAAATGCGGCTGAGCTTAAAAAGCCAGTGAACAGATATATAACAACAACGAATAATCAAAACATATATAAGTATAGAGAAAGAGAAATATAAGCTCCTGCTGAAATGAATATCATCTGTCAAAAGAATGAGAGATCAAGGATTAACCAAACAAATGTCATAAGTCAAATGAGTCAAATGAATTGAGAGGTCAAACGATAATCCAAATACGATAATCATAAGGAAATGAGTCAACAAGAATAAAAATCAATATCATACGAATAAGATAATCATAAGGTAAATGATTCAACAAGGATACGAAATTAAGATCATACGAATCATATAATCATAAGGTAAATGAATCAACAAGGATAATAAATCAAGATCATACGAATCAGATAATCATAAGGTAAATGAATCAACAAGGATAGGAAATCAAAATCATACGAATCAGATAATCATAAGGTAAATGAATCAACAAGGATAGGAAATCAAGATCATACGAATCAGATAATCATAAGGTAAATGAGTCAAAGTGAATCATAAAGGAATATTGCCACGAGTGCATAACCTAACGTCCAGCATGACACATGAAGGACACTACATACAGACATAACCGTCAATTCATATGTGTACAAGGAGCAGCAGACTCCCAACGTACCATAAGTGCGAGAGGGGTGCAAGGCACGCACAGCCAAACGCCATAAACATATCATAATATCATAAGCCTAGGATGCATCCATACGCCCCCCCAGATAACATAAATCATATATGTACACCTGCTCAAGACAAGTATACACACATATCATAATGGCCAAGAGATCTCATAACATACATACATAAATGGGGATGCCTTGGACTAATCACACCGCCACGGATGGTGTCATGCCATTGGTGCCATCAATAACATGGCCATGGTACCTCCATGACTAGTTAGCTCAGGAAACATAAGAAACAAAGAATACAAAGCATAATCATATCATATCAAATGAAACATATCAAACTGAAGGGAATCATAATCATAGCAAACGAATGTCACATCGAAATAGAATCATATCAAAGGATCATATCGGAATCATATCAAAAGGATCATAGCAAAGAGAATTATAGCAATATCATAAACGACGCAAAGTCAAGGATCGGAAAGTCATGAGAAATCCCTACTGAAAAGGGATAGAATATCTGTACCTCAAATCGCAAATGAAACCATATCGAAAAACACAAGGATCGGAAGTTACTCCTTCTTCAGCGAATCTACACGAATTAATTATCACTTAATATTTTAGAAGCTATTTCATAGTTTTAGGGTTCATCGATATTCATATTTCATAATTAATGTTTCTTTCTATTTTTAGAAACTTTTCGAATTAAGTAATTTTCATATTTAAGTAACCTTAATACTTTAGGGTTATAAATGACAATTAAATAGACTTAAGGGTTTAACATAGCAAATATCATAGTTTAGGTTCTTTAATACTACCTCCGTCCCAAAATAATTGTCCTCATTTGACTTTTGAAAGTCTTAATTTCTCAACTTTGATCTTTAATATTTTTGTATGTGTTATATAATACTTGATGAAAATTATATCAATGAAAAAATATTTAAAAACCAATTCATTCATATATTTTGCATCAATTATTATATCATACAAACAAAAATATTTTAGATCAAAGTTGAAGAAAAAAGACTTCAAAAAGTCAAAAGAGGACAATTATTTTGGGACAGAGGGAGTAACATATTAGTAAAGTCTAGGATTAAATACGACAATTATCCAATTTTATAGTTTATGGTGTAATATGCCAATTTATAAAAGTATAGGGTTTGCATGCGAAAATTATCAAAGTTAAGGGTTAAAACATAAAATAACTAAATACTTTATTCTATATATCCCATTTCATATACGTTAAATGAAAAAAGAAAAATGTTTCATAATATATTATCGATCCATATTTAAGCTTGCTCGCAGTTCAAATGGCCAACATTTACGACCAAGTAATCATATCTTACGACTAACACCCGACTCATTTATCCCGATATACTTTCAAAACTCTAAACAACCTAACCAATTTTTCCGCGATGACCCTCAAACGTACACCCACAAGAACAAGCTTAGACCTTTTCAAATACACATTTTTCACCTTTGATCGCGGTCCATACACCTTATAATCACGACCAAGTAAACATGTATTATGATTGACCTCCGACTCAACTATCCCTACACGGTTTCAAAATACAAAATAACTCGACCGTTTCTCCCGCGATCGCCCTCAAACTTACCCCCACAAGAACATTTACATACATATACCATATTACAATTTTGACTCTTTTACTGGTTTTGCTTTTAATACCACACGCACATGCAACTCTCTTGTGCATTTGCAGCGTTTAAGAAAATAGGGACGAGCCACAATCGACTTTAAACTACTTCTTCATTAACCACGCATGTAACACCATTATGCATATTATCATATCTCTCAAAATTATAGTTTACTGATTCTTAACGTCACCAACCCATAAGCGTATAAACATGTATCGATCTTTTATTACAGTATATAACATGCATGCATATTTACATGTTTTAATATTTGTGAAAATGATCACATCTTTCTAGGTAGTTGAACGAGCATTTTGCTTAGGTATATTCATGCGTATAAAAGTCATCACTTCAGTGTTTCATGCATGTGAATTTCATGCATACATAGGCCTATATATCATTATGCTATTTAAGTGTTTTAAAGTTATATCTAACAATGCATTGTTGGTGGTTTTGTTTTAAGGTTTACTATAACTGACGATATAACAAAATCTCTTGAAGTAGCACATGATTATGTATGAAATTATGGTTCAATATATACCTTAGTAAATGATAGGTCGAACTGGAATAAGAACACAGACACCGCTTCGAACACGAACACTAATATTCGACGAGGTCTGATCGAAACCGAAATGCAAACAAACGCGGACAACTAAACGTACTAATCACAACCCAAACCCTTCACCTCCGCACGAACCGAAACATAAACGACCGCAACAGCTAGACGTAACCCAAAAGTCTACAAGTCACGAACAATAACCCTTCAGGGAATCGAAGCTAAAACGACTACAGCTTTCCCATGAACAGAAATCGGATCCAAGTACGAACACCAACCGACAATTCAAACTCAAACCTATAGCTTGTACACACACTCACTTTTTATTCATGAAAACGTGATGGAGGTTTAGAGTTTGTTTTGATGAATAAATTAGATATATATAAGATCGGATTTTCATTAAAAGAAAGACGTGTGGGATAAATGGGAGAAAAGAACGCAATTATATTATTGTATAGGAAATGGATTAAGTGTGGATATGATTGATCTTGTCAAACCGTGTAAGTTGCAAAAAGGAAATGTCGTGTATCGGGTTTTAGGAAAGGGAGCTGATATATTCACGGATCACTTTTATAGATCCACGGCAATTAATAGTAAATTTACACTAATACCCTTGCAGTACATCTACCTACTTTCAGTCTTTCACTGCATCGACTTCTCTTCCTAATATTTTTGCACCATGACGTTTTACATAATGGCTGCCTATTTGCATTGTCTAGTACTCACTTGCGACGCTTATTGCGTTATCAGTAACATTGCAATCAAATTGATAGGTGTATTATTCTTAACAAAGCATCACATATTGATATGGACTTGTTTGATAATATTGACAGAATTATATAAGAACTTCATACCTGCAAAACTATAACTAACGTTGAAAATGGAGATCTTAGATCTACGGGTGTGATTGAGATCTGTTAAAAATCAATTTGACGTGCCAAAATTCTAACGTACCAAAAACCGAACAGGAACCGAAAGAAACTGTAATAGATATTCAAAACCAAACCGTTTAAAAAATTAATCAGCACAGTCATAAAGGAAAACACCCCTAGAAGATGATTATATGTATTGCCGATGTTTGTTCTGTCAAACGGGTTGGTAATGAACTAATGATGCAAGTATGCGATTGTGGAAATTGAATTGCGAATTTGTACATCATCCATTCTCATGAATGCAAATTTATTGTACGTTTTAGTAATCATAACCTATTTGTGGATCTTAACTAGTTATTATGGTTGTGATTACAAGCTATATTTTGGATTTTAGGCTCAACAGTTAATAATAAAGTTTAATAAAAAAAGGTAGGAACGGAAGCTACGTGAACAAGAATTGCAGTGAAAATTAGGTGGATGTATTGCAAGGGTATTAATGTACATTACTTTCATCTTCCGTGGATTTATAAAATTTGATCGTGAATTTATCAGCTCCCTTTAGGAAATAGAGATATTTCGTTATCAAATAAATGAAGTGGGTGAGTTGATTGCGCCTAATTTTTAGGTGATTAGTTTTTCTTTAAAAATCTTTTTCATATTAGAGGTACTTATCTTTATTTAAAATATACACATAATGGTAAAAGAAATTGGTTCTAGTATAGGACATAAAAACATGTCATATTCTTATGCATATAAGTGAGATTGTAAATTTTATTGTTACATATAATAGGTTCGGATTACATGTAATATAAATGGCTAAGCTTAGGATTTATACTTAGTTTTATACTTTAAATGATACAAATATCATATGGTTGTATCGTAAATTTAATTGTTTAAGAACTTAGGTTAAATGTTATATTAATTTAATCATCACATAACATAAGGTCTTAATTATTAATAATGTTATGAGTATTTAGGGTAAAATTTCAAATTATATAGGAATTTCAGAAAACGGATTTTAGGGTTTTACAAAGGATATCTCTTGATTCAGGAACTCAGAAAAATCAATGTTGATGTACATGTGCTATGACTCCTGAATACTTCAGTTCAGGACTCGTTCTTTAACAAACTATCTATGAGAGTATATAAATTTATGTTATACTCTAAATTGTTTTCCACGTTGTACATATCTTAATCCTTAAAAATCCATAATAAGTTGAAAAATTGAAAAATACCAAAAAAATAGTTTGTCAAGGCATGTCTTCTGGTATCGATAACATCTATGGTCTTAGAAATGTCATTCAATAATGAAACAGGTCTTTAGATGAAGTTCGAACAGTAGTTCAAAATGTTTTTTCAAAACATGCCATTATAGATTGCTACTGTTTCGGACAAGCAATCCAGGTTTTTCTAAATGTGGGAAGCATGTCACCAAAAAGATAGTTGTTCCCATACAGATAGTTTTCCTTCTATGATTCTTTAGAAAATTATTTGTAGTACTAATGGTGATTAAAGGTTGTTGTCAAATCAATTGGACTCAAGTTGGCATAAATTTGTCATGATCAATCAACGAATGCAGCGGTTGACATTGTACTCGGGTCATTGATTGAAGGGGAGAGTTGATTTTCAAAATTTATGACATTTACGAGCAGCTTCAACTCATTGAATATTATCTTGGCTTTCATATTTGAGGGGGTGTCAATCTTGCATCAAATTCTATATGGTCACATGTGTTGGTTATGTGTTAGTATATGGACTTGTTTGTTATCTGATAATTGTTTCCTAGACTTACATTAGAGGACCATTAGTGCCTATACTTTATCTTGATTTTCTCTCTTGTGTCTCTCGTATCTCTCGTATCTCTAAGTGTTCAGAAAGTGAAAAGAGATGGACCAATATGGATAATACATGATACTCATTAAGAAAATGAATGTGAGGGGCCAAATATGCCAATACATGAAACTTTAAAAGGTAGTGAAATGCGAGAGGGCAATTTTTCCAATACTTAAAACTTAATTATGGTGGTATAAATACCTTGTGGTTTGACTGGTCAAACATTTACAAAACAGTCAAACACACTGTCAAACTCAAAACTTGTTTTTCTCTCTCACTCATTGTTGCGACTTGATCTCTGTGGTACCTAGTGTGTAATCATTCTAGGTATGTGTTGAGTTTCATGTTTATAATCTATGTTAAACACCATTTACTTAGACTTTATGATCCGAAATCTCAGTTATTGACTGCTTTGATTTGGTTTTTCAAGCCGAATCATCATCTTATCATAGGTTTGTGATTCATTTGGTGTTTAAATGTTGGGCCTAGTATCATTTGATGTAGTTGTTGCATGTTTGTTTGATCAATTAGATTTCCCCTTGTATTTGAATATGTCCGATTGATTAGTCGTGTGTGTTTTTGTGACCACGTGGTGATTGTTGCCAAGGGTTATAGTTAGGATGTTGTTATAATGCATTAGGATTGTCCATATTGAAATTATTCATTCTTGTTCGCTTGTATGAGATCTGATGTTATTGAAGTGTTCTGGGTTGCGATTTTGAAATTTTTTCTTTATTTCGTTTTGATAAAATGTTATTGGTTGAGGTTTGGTTAGTGTTTCTTAGTTGCGGTTTGATAAAATGTTCTTAATTGCGATTTAAGAAAAGTTTTATTGGTTGCGGTTTGATATTTGTTCTTGATTGCGTTTTGAGAAATCTATCCTGATTGCGGTTTGATATGTTTTATTGCGGTTTGACCTGATTAACTTACTTGCGTTTTGAGGCAAATCGCAATAACTTGATTTGATAATTGAAGAATATTTTATTAGCAAAATATAGGACCCACCATGCCAAAGTTTTAAAAATTGTTTCGGTTTGAGTTTTTTAATTATATTCTTGCGGTTTGAGGTTTGCGATTTAGACCCTGCGGTTTCATCATAACTGTGGTTTGAGGCTTGCGTTTTTACCATAACTGCGGTTTGACCATAACTACAGTTTGGCCAAGTGCGTTTTGACCATAACTGCGGTTTGACCATTTACGGTTTGACCATAACTGCGGTTTGACCAATTATGGTTTGACCATAACTGCTGTTTGACCAATTGCGTTTTGACTATAACTGTTGTTTGACCAATTGCGATTTGACCATTACTACGGTTTTCCTAAGTGCGGATTGACCTTTCTGCGCTTTGAGGATTGTGTCTTGTCCTAATGTACTCTGTCTCACTGAGATTTGTCCTTGAGTTTATGATCCTTGCCATTTGACCAAACTGAGTTGTGTTCAATTGAGCTTTGCTCAATGTGTCTTGGTCTCGGGGGTATGTCTCTTCTCAGAAGAGTTGACAATTCGTTGACTACTCTTGTTGACCACTACAATATCATGTTCTAAGTGTCCCTTTGTCTTGGATTAAGTACTTGAATGTCTTAATCTCAAGATGCAACTCACATCTAACATCACATTTCTGTGTGTACCTTTCTTTGTGATTGTGTTTGTGCAGTTACAATGGCTGATATTAATGCTTCTGCTGACCAAGCTCATGCTATTCCACCACCAGTTCGCACTAATGATCAGATATTGCCTTATGAGAACTGGATCCCAATTTGAAAGAGCAATTGCTACCTGGATATGGATAGGTCACAGCTCAATCCTATCTACAAAATAGCAGTGGACATTCTAAAGCAAATCAATTTCTTCAGAGCATTCATAGCTTGTGCCACTATAACTTCTATATACATTCAGCAGTTTTGGGACATTGTCAAATGCGACAACATCACAGCCGTATACAGTTGTCAACTTGATGAGCAATGGTTCAAACTCACAAAGGACACAATCAGAGAGGCACTTGAAATCACACCTGTTGATGCTAACAATCCTTTCACTCCCCCACCAACATCAAAAGAGTTGATCAACCTCGTCAATGATCTGGGGTATCCCATTGAAGTCAAAACGTTATCTATCGTAATCACAAACGAGTTATATCAGCCTGGAGGGCAATTGTCACAATCATCTACTTATGTCTCACGGGAAATACTTCTGGTTGTGAGAGACCAAGAGCTCCGATGCTGTAAATTCTTTGGGGAATAGTCAATCAAGCCAACATTGATTATGCCAAGAGGATTTGGGAGGAATTCACATAGTCTATTCACTCCTTCATTGGAGATAAGGAAAAGAGGGCACAGAAAAAAAAGAAAAGAAACAAGAGATCGCATTCACTTGTGATTCCAAGCATTAGATTCTCCAAGCTAATCCTCAATCATCTACAAGGCAAGCACCAGTTACACCAAATAATAGGCTCTGCTCTTCACTTGGCATCTGAGGAGCATGTTCTCAGAAACATCAAGTTCGCAGCAAAGGGTCAAAACATGAAGTCTTTGGGAAGGCCATACCTGAAGCACTTCTCACAAGTGAGATTGTCAACTCAACATATTATCAGGAATACTTGGAAAAAGTTGCTAAATCTCTCACAAGTAAACCCTCCGCTCCTACACCAACTAAGTACACCACTCAATCACAACTGGGGGTGTCATTAATCCCGACCCGACCCGAACCCGAATAAAGATAAACGGGTCGGGTTAATCGGGTCCAAAATCTAACTCGGGTCAATCGGCTCAACCCGATTAACCCGACTACGAACTAGGGTCGGGTACCGGGTTCAAAATACTTTGCTTATTCGGGTTCGGGTCAACCCGACTAACCCGAGTTTTTTATTTTATTTTATTATTATTATTATTATTTTATTTTAAAGCCCAACTCCTAAGTTTGATATCTGATGTATAGTAGGCATATAGTCCATTTATTAAAATTACCCTATTTTCATTATATTTTGATATCTGATATATAGTCATATCATATGCTCATACCAACATTAGCCACTACCAAAAAAAAGTTGTAAATAGTTACCATTAAGCTTGAAGTAATAGTGCTTTTTGGTAGTACATGGTTCCTCTCACTGAATAAGGTTGAGCATAAAGTTTAAAATTGTACAACACCAAGTAAATACAATAATATATTGATCTATAAACCAATTGAAAAAAATAAATACCAGTTCTTGCTAATGTTTGTCCACGATATGATGCCCATAAACGAAAAAAATAAATACCAGTTCTTGCTGATGTTAAATGGTCTTTTTTTTTACTATATTACTTTGATTGTATGATATTTAACATGGTGGGACGTAGTTGAGACTGAATTTTGTGATTTGGTAAATGGTACAGACCCGAACCCGACTCGACCCGACCCGACTTGACCCAACCTGATTTGACCTGAACCCGACTAACCCGACCTCAAATAGGGTCGGGCACGGGTATATTAATTTTAGCCTCGACCCGAATTGGACCCGACCCGTTTGACCCGAACCCGACCAACCCGACCAGATTAACACCCCTAATCACAACCAAAACCCAAGATCTCCAGATCATCTTATGCATCACTACCCAAGAAACGCAAGGAGAAGTATACCGCTAAAGATGCTCATGCTCAGGGTAAGAGGACCCGAAATGGTGACAAAGGGAAGGAAAGAGGGCCAAAAAGAGCACAAATTGGGCAAGCTCTTCGTGATGAAGATGATGCGATCCTACAACAGACCCTAGAAGTGAGTAGGAAAGAGTTCAAAGAAAGACAGGGGCACAAGGCTAAGAGAGTAATAATTCAAGAACCTGAGTCTGGGAAATACCAATCACTGCCCGATGTAGAAGGGAAAGGGAAACGCGCGCGTACGAAGCGCGTTCGGGGTCAAAGGAACTTCTTTTTCATCGAGCAAGTTTTTCAACACCCTAGGCAGTGAACCTAATCATTGTAGTGTAGTATTGGGTAAGCCTCGGGTATTGATATCATTCTCTAGGGGAATAGGAATGCTAGCAAGAAGTGTACTACGCTAAGGTTGGGGTTGAGGATGATTATTTTTTATCTTTTATATATTTTTTAGAAAGCTAAGGGTAAAATCTCGGGGCAATGGATTTGGGGGTGGTACTTTTACCGATTACTTCTACTATCTAATTATCTAATACTAAGGGTAGTTTTATGTCTATTGATGTGTGCTCGTATGATGATTAAAAATGTGTTTACCTAGATACTATTACTCCCTAGTTATCTTTTATTGGTGGTTGAATTGTCACGTCCTTATTCTTAACAAGTTATGTTTTCTAAGGTCGTAGGGAATGCTTATACCTAACTCTTTGAGAATACCTTAAGGTTATTGCCTACGAAATCCACTAGGTGTTTCATAAACTAACCTAAAGGTTATCTTTGAATGTTTAAACTACGAAATCCTCTACGTGATTCATAAATTAATGTTTGCAAAGATTACTCAAGCATTTAAGCACAACGATAGCCTAGTGCATTCCTAAGCCATTTACAATTAAGATAAGAGACAACCAATCAATAATTAACAACTAGGTTTCATAGATCTAAGCAAACACACAAGAAATTTAGCCGGACATGTTAAACAAGCAAGCATACACACAATCAATGAAAGATATATTGATACTAATTGAATAAAACACTTAACTTGATGAGTAAAATAGGGTTTGGGACCCTAAGATACTGTCAAAGTTGGACTACAAACGTTTAGGGTTTTTATTCCACAAGTCTACCTCCCAAAATACTGAAAAATTGAATTCTATATATAGATTTACACGTGCGACGGCGTCGCCTTGTAGGTGGGACACCGCCAGGTCGCCGTCATTAGGGTTTTCTTCTTGTCCAAGTTATCGTTGGGACGACGTCACGTTGTAGTTGTGACACCGTCGGGCTTCAGCAGGGACATCGTCTGATTCTGGATCTGGGCCGTATGAGATGGAAAGTCTTAGTGCGCCCTTCCTCTTCAAAGCCTGACGTCGTCAGGTGCATTTGAACAAAAAGTCTACTGAGTTGTCAGGTGTATTTTAATTAAATCCGTAAAGAGGGATGGCGTCGCCCTTTGGTTGGGACGCCGTCAGCTTCAGTTTCAGCAACTTGAGTGTCTTCGATCTTGACTTAGCCATTTTATTCATGTTTTCACTCTTTTTCGTCCGAATATGCATCATTCCAGCATTTTGCTTCCAAGAGACCTAAAAAGTGAAAAGGAACAAAATTAAGCAGTAACAAATATAAAAGTGGGCGATTAAGGGCTTAAATGACCCCTTAAAAGTGTACATTTTAAATCCTTATCAAATATCCCTACACTTGGTATTTGCTTGTCCTCAAGCAAATGTGCTTTTGGCCAATCAATTTATAAGTTAGGGGGCATGAAGCATTGGTTTAACATAATTCACAACAAGTAAAAGTACCGCAATAGTCATAACAAGCTCGGAAATTATATACTAGCACCTCACAAGGGGTGTTTGGATTCTCTCATCTCTCAAGTGGATATGAAATATAGTAAATGGAATGGAAGATAAACACTCATGACCTGGTCATAGTAGATAGATTACCATAGGCTTGAGACTAGATCAAACCTCCATCGCTTTGGCGTAAGCACCTAGGAACAACTACTAAAAGGTCTTTTCAAGGGTTGTAACGTTAGGCTTACGGTAGGGAAAAAAAGGGTTTGTTTGGATAGGCGATTTAGTGGTGGCAAGTCAAAAATCTTGTGTTACAAGCATGAAAAGAATGGCGTTGCTAAGCCAAGACTCGACTCGCTAAACTCTAGATAACTTGAAACAAACATACTTAAATTGAAAAATATAAACATAAAAATAGATGTAATATGGTAGCCCGTATGTTGTTGTTGTTGTTGTTGTTGTTGTTTTTCAACACTTTTTTTTATACACTTTTACTCTACCATCCTCTAAGATAACATCAAAATATAAGGGAATTATAGGAGCATCCCTACACTTGAGTTTTTATTACTCTAACACTAATTTGACCCGATTTGAAAAGATCAAAACACTTGGAGTATTTAATTACATAAATAAAGGGAATTTGAATTTAACGTTATTTCCTGTCACTCCATAAAATATTACTTTTGCCCATGAGTCCCAATCATCCCAAAACTGTGTACAAAAGATATGACTCGACTTAGCAACCATGCAAGTAACTAGATAATTGAACTAAGGGTTTAGTATGATAACAATAATGCACTAAAGGTGAGTGCATACAAGGTAGGCTAAGGCAATTTGGGTGTACATTTGAGGGTGGATTGTAAACAATGCTCTTCATTGATATTCCAGAAAACCGAAACATCATGAGAACCGTGAAAAGAATAGGCTCTGAGGGACTAGGGGTATCTTGTACTAAAGATGAGTACATCGCAAGGGTGTAGGGTAATTACTCAACCGATGTGGAAGAAGTAATTATAATACATGTTTCAAACAAGGGTTATCCTAATGCCTCTTATCATTTAGTTATTCCTAACTACACAAGTGTAGTCTAACTAGCGATCTCGGAATGCATCACAAAAAAAGTTCTAGAATCTATTATACTACCGGTACACTCTCTAAGCATTAAAAGTGAATGCTTTATTCCTAAAGATCTAGGGGCGAACCTCACATTTTTTGGGTGGAATTTGAGTGGTAAATGGTTTTTTTGTGCTAGTCATATAACTCCTATCCATGAGACGCTTTATTAAGACTAAAGTCCCACTCGTACATGTCATAAAAAATTTAAAATTTGGTGCTAAAATTGCCCTAACGAATATTTCTCATAGCTTATTACACAAGTGACCAAGGACAAGGCAAATAATCAAGGATAAGCATAGTTTCTAACTTCCTGTTTTATACTCCCTCCCTACACTTAAACTGAACATTGTCCCCAATGTTCCCCAAAAGTATCAAAGTTATGATAAAGGAAGGTAATTAAAAGAGAAATAAACTAATACTCCCCTTATTAGCTCGGTAGGATCTGTGTGAAGTAGTGGTTAAATTCTTTTCCAAGAAGAATGTATACATGATAAGCTCCATCCAATGTTGTGTTTATTCTTCTTGCCAAATAAAACCTGCACACTTTAAGAAAATAGACGAAACCTTCGCGTAAAATCGGCGGTAAAACTATATATGACACGACTGAACTAGGATATAATGCTTGTGGAATGGATGTTTGCAGACTTTCTAGAAAATTAAGACCTGAGAATTTCAAAAAAGTTATACTTAGCACAGAAAATGAAAAAAAATTATAAACTGTTTCTGCTGCACCTGACGTCGTCAGATTCTAATCCTGACGCCGTCAGGTTGTCTTGACAGAAACTGGTCTGCTGCGTTTTCCTGGAAAAATTCTGGAAAAATTTCATCTTTAGAATCTGGAAAAATTCATGCAAAACATCCATTATGAATCGATACAAGCATTTGACTCTAACAAACACACAAATACATCAATTTCACTAGTTGTAATTCTCATGTTCACATCCTTTTAAAAACGTATGTAATCTTCCCTACACTTATCTTATTTCAAAATACCTTTATATGTAATTAAGACGAGATTAAAGACAAAATAAAGCATTTTCACAAATTCAAACATGAGAATAAACAATAATGAAAAAGATATATGACACACAAACAAGCAAACAATTAAGCATGGGCTGCCTCCCACGAAGCGCTTTTCTTTATTTATGAGTCTTGTAGCTAGACTCGAAGTCGTGCTCCTAGGTTGTCTCATTCTTCATCCTCAATGAAAACTCTATCATATTGACAAAATTCTCATCTACTCTATACCTAGGTCCTTGGGTCAAACAATCCCTATAGTAAAGCCTTATTTTTCCCACATAAAGCTCAAGCCTTTTTCAACATCTTCTTTGCTCTTTTACTCAAAATCTCTAATGTTATCTCGTTCATAAAGGGATAAAGGGCCATATCCGTTCATCTTCCAAGGCATCCTATAAGTAATTTCATCGTCCCCCTCCACAAATCCAACCGTTCCTTCGGATTTGTTATAGCTTAGTCTAGACTTTTCAACAAACGGTTTTCCTAGCACAACTTGGGACAGGCTATAGTCAATGACACATCCTATGTCTTCTAGGACCACAAAATCAACTAAGTAGGTGAAGTTTTCTATAAAGACGTGTACATCCTTGACTCTTTTCACAAAATTGCAAACCCCCTAGAATACTTATGGTCTCTCCTAATCTTAAGTCGCTCATTCATTATGTCATTGTAAACGGCTGATGACATCACATTAATAGGAGAGTCCGTATCTATGTAGGCATGCTCGACATTCCTATATCCAATCATACAAGGGATTTCGATGTTCCAAGGGTTTCCTCTCTTAATCTTTGGGCATATCATAATGATGGGTGATCGAGGATTGTCGATTATGTATTGGTGATAAGCAACTTCTTCTTTAGTGGGGTAAAGGTTGAAGTAGGCACTATTTTCCTCATTCACAATTTCATTTACTAGATCATTACCCAAACTGTTGCTAATCATGGAGCCAACAATCGAGGCGCTAACTGCTTTTTCAACAGCGTCCCTAATTGTACTCTCAAATACCCTATGCAAATCTTGAAGATCATTGTTTCTACTAACATATCGGTTGCGACGATGGTTAGAGGTGTGTTGGTCAATTGGTTGCGGTTTGAGTGGAAATGGTTTATTTGGTGGTGGGTTGATGTTTGGTGGGTTATCACCTTCCTTGATGAAAAGTGATAGGGTTACGAACAAAGTCACGAAGAAGGGGATAGACTACAAGGAAGCTAAAAATGAGAAAAAATCTTACTTGATAGGAATCAAGCAAGGGAACCTAAATGAGATAGAAATCTAACTAGCTATTCTATTTCCTGGTAGCGGCGCCAAAAATTTGATGTGCGTACAAAGGAATCAAAAGAACTTCCTTTTCGTCGAGCAAGTTTTTCAACACCCTAGGCAGTGAACCTAATCATTGTAGTGTAGTATTGGGTAAGCCTCAGGTATTGATATCGTTCTCTAGGGGAATAGGAATGCTAGCAAGAAGTGTACTACGCTAAGGTTGGGGTTGAGGATGATTATTTTTTATCTTTTATATAGTTTTTAGAAAGCTAAGGGTAAAATCTCGGGGCAATGGATTTAGGGGTGGTACTTCTACCGATTACTTCTACTATCTAATTATCTAATACTACGGGTAGTTTTATGTCTATTGATGTGTGCTCGTATGATGATTAAAAATGTGTTTACCTAGATACTATTACTCCCTAGTTATCTTTTATTGGTGGTTTAATTGTCACGTCCTTATTCTTAACGCGTTGTGTTTTCTAAGGTCGTAGGGAATGCTTATGCCCTAACTCTTAGAGAATACCTTAAGGTTATTTCCTACGAAATCCGCTAGATGTTTCATAAACTAACCCAAAGGTTATCTTTGGATGTTTAGACTACGAAATCCTCTACGTGATTCATAAACTAATGTTCGCAAAGATTACTCAAGCATTTAAACACAACGATAGCCTAGTGCATTCCTAAGCCATTTACAATTAATATAAGAGACAACCAATTAATAATTAACAACTAGGTTTCATAGATCTAAGCAAACACACAAGAAATTTAGTTGGAATGTTAAATAAGCAAGCATACACACAATCAATGGAAGACATAATGATATTAATGGAATAAAACACTTATCTTGATGAGTAAAATAGGGTTTGGGACCCTAAGATACTGTCTTCGGACTACAAATGTTTAGGGTTTTTACTCCACAAGTCTACCTCCCAAAATACTAAAAAATTGAATTCTATATATAGATTTACACATGCGACGGCGTCGCCTTATAGGTGGGACGCCATCAGGTCACCGTCATTAGGGTTTTCGTCTTGGCCAAGTTATCGTTGGGACGGCATCACATTGTAGTTGTGACGCCGTCGGGCTTCAAAGACGGACGTCGTCGATTACGAATCTGGGTAGTCTAAGATGGAAAGTCTTAGTGACGCCTTCCTCTTCAAAGCTCGACGCCGTCGGTGTATTTAAGCAAAAGTCTCTTGAGCCATCGGTGTATTTGAATTAAATCCAGTAAAGAGGGACGGCGTCGCCCTTTGGTTGGGACACCGTCAGCTTCAATTTCAGCAGCTTGAGTGTCTTCGATCTTGACTTAGCCATCTTCTTCATGTTTTCACTCCTTTTCATTAAAATATGCATCATTTTGCTTCCAAGAGACCTAAAAAGTGAAAATGAACGAAATTAAGCAGTAACGGATATAAAAGTGGGTAATTAACGGCTTAAATGTCCCCTTAAAAGTGTACATTTTAGTCTTTATCAATACTGCTGAACAATTTGCCCAAACCCTTCTAGATATATCCTCCCTTGTAACAAAAAATACTACACAGTTCATCCTGAGGAGACGAAACCCAGAATCATCCATGGTCACTGGGTCCTCTAAAGCTATAGAGGAACCCTCACAAGGAGAGGATCTTAATCTAGAATCTAGTGACACAGACTCAGAGATTCTGCAATCAAGGGACGATACTGAAACGGTGAATAAGCCTGAAGCTCAAACAGTGACAAGGGCGGACATCGGTGTTGGCTTGGACTCATGAAAGGGTGAAAAGGACATCATACCGCATGAGAGTGCTTTCATGGCAGATCCTCCACATGATACCGTAAATGATGACTTCGTGTCAACATTATACCCAAGCGTTTAAGAAAATCTAAAGCTGCGTACTGATGATCATATTCACGTGAAGGAACCCAACAGCTCAACATGCACCTTGTCATCCTACCATAACCTTGAACATGATCCCACCTTTGGAGATCAATTTACCTCAGACAAGCCTGTTGATACTGAAATAGAGAAGACACAGGATGAGAAAGAGGTCATCTCCATTGTTTCAGTCACTATTGAGCAAGACACCTCAGCAGTACCGATGATGGCAATCCCCACACCCACAGTTACACCAACAAGAACAGCTCTACCACCAGCAACAACCACAATAGCAACCGTTACTACTACAATCGTGCTTCTACCACCCCACCTCCCATCATAAGCTTAGAGGTGCGGCTAGATGAAGCTTTGAAACGCATTGCAGCTCTAGAAAAACACAATCTACCAGACGTAGTCAAATATCACGGCTCCCGACTATCCAAGTTATAGAAGCTCAACATAGACTATCAGGTGAAGAATTCTATTGACGAATATGTTGAGGAGGCTGTAAACTGGGGCGATGAAAGCACCTCTAATCGTACACTTTAGAGATCTCCCTACCTCAGATATGAAAGAGATTTTACTACAATGGATATATGAGACAAAACACTACAAAGAGCATGATGACCACAAACAATTGTATGAAGCTCTGGAAAGGTCTATAGATCGTGATAACTATGTCCAGTTTATGGAGGATTTGGCAGAAGCAAGATGAAGAAAAAGAGGAGACAGGTTTCACCTATGATACCACCTGGGTCTCCTCTACAACCACCTCCTCCTCTACCACCCAGAGCTGCAGGATCTTTTGGAGCTGCTAGATCTTCTAGCACATCCGAGTCAACAAAGGCACAACCACCACCTCCTCCTCCTTCATCTTCCGGTCAACCAGGACCCTCTACCGCTCCAAGCTCGTCTAAGTTTGCGGCCTTGGAACATGCGGCTTGTACAACCACCAACTCAAGGTTCCAGCCTTCATTCACCTCAATTCCTGAAGACTTGGCCATGAATGAAGAATCAGGTCTCAACCAGGAATCGGATTCTAATAAAGAAGACATCTCTAACATTCATATCACAAAGGTGAACCTGGATAGAGATTGGCGGAAGACTTTTGCAGAGGAAGACAGAACTGAAACATCAGATTCTGCATGGTCGGTCCCTACCGATGATATGATAAAGGAGTGGTTGCAGCCGGAAAGTATAAAAGACAGACCAGCTACTCCAGAACCCTGGTCCATCCCTTCCTCAGACGTACAGATTCTGGATCACAACTGGGAAAATGTTATAGCTGCCAGCCATGTGTCCCCGCTGGAGAATTCATTACTGGCCAAAACCGGTGACATGGGAACCTTCATTTATTGGTACTGCAAATAGCAAGGACTCACAGTACTTACTCAGAAAGATTTAGAGGGTCAAGCATATGAGATTTTCGAGGCCTTTCAACCTGATGTGATACACTTGCAATATCAAATCGAGGAATGCCACAAGCTACTTGCTGATCAGGTAGACGAAGACATTCACAAATTTGACATTAACAAGCCTCTACCACTGGGCGGTCCACCAGGTCAAGTCACCATTCAATCAAACTTCTTCTTTAATAGAGATCTGGAATATCTACGGTTCGGTGACAAGGGTAGCAGACATGCATTATCAATCACGAAGATGAAAGCTGCATACTAACCTGATGCTGGATTAGAACAACTGGTGCTTGATCAGATATAGGTTGAAGAAGAATGTAAGTACGACATTCCTACATCATATGGGATCTCTCACTGGTAGTTCAACAGACAACGATTCTACATTGAAAGACATGGAGCTGAAGGAAATAGAAGGGCTATTCGAACTCACATGTGTATCTTAAGCGTCGTTGGTGTAGAGATCTTTCCGATGTATGTGTATGATTACTTGAAGAAGATTGTCCTCCGCACTGCAGATCTGAAGGAACACATCATTGCAGAAAATAACTTCAAGAATTTGTATTCTAATGACTTTGAGGATCTGTACTTGTTAAAGCTTCAAGGTCATTTGGACCATCTATCGCCACGTGAAAAGAAAGCTCTACTTCTGCTATCAACCTATGGATCAGAGGCCTAGTCATCAGACATCAAGTTGGAGACTTTCAGCTTGGAATTGAAAGTTATCAGACTCAGCTCAAACTCATAAAGCCTCGTTGGGAAACTAAAGGGTTCAAGTTCAAACATGACTACTATGTCATCGATTCTTCAAGAGCAATCACGTTTAGATACAAATATGGGGTTCAGATGATCATGCGGTTCAACGATCTACATAAGTTCAGCGACGGTACTCTACGTAAGATTGATAAAGCTTTGGACTACCTTGTGAAAGAGTTCAAGATCAACAAGATGAATCCGGGCTGAATACTAGATTTTGGACCAGGAAATACGTGGAATTGAGCAAAGAATTCATGTCTGCTATTCAAAAGAGTC
Organism: Chrysanthemum lavandulifolium; assembly: GCA_022545495.1. Classification (NCBI taxonomy): domain Eukaryota; kingdom Viridiplantae; phylum Streptophyta; class Magnoliopsida; order Asterales; family Asteraceae; genus Chrysanthemum; species Chrysanthemum lavandulifolium. The sequence goes on along the minus strand of CM040243.1, from coordinate 202,226,790 downwards.
TCAAGACAAGGAGGATCTTCCGCAACCTGGAAAGCTTTGTACGAGGAAGAGTTCGAAAAGGTGATTACAGACTCTTGCAGAGAACCGAATGATGACATTATCTCTGTAATATTTAGAACTCTTGTGTGGTGCAGTTGTTGCAATATGTTAATAAAACTTGGTAATATGAAACTAGTGATATGGATGTGAATAATAACCTCCCTCACTAATTGAGGGGGAGCATTGTAATGTTCCTTGAATCAAAATACATCAAATCAGACCACATCTTTCCCCAAACTTTTCTAACTTATTTAAATCAATTAGGATCCAAAATCTCAAAAGATTAGAAATTTTTGATCGGGGGAGAGAATGTGAATTAAATATGAAATATGATAATAACGTGATTGTGTAAAGACTCAACTAGGCACTCATCCCATATATGCTAAATCTTTCGTATATCGATGCACATGTTGAGTGGGATCATGTCAAAATCTTTTAAAACAATCAAGGAACAGAGTTGTTAAGATTTTATCATAAGTTCCTTGATTGATTTTCAAATGGTTTTTCATGGCAAGTGTGGAAGCATACCAAAGACCGGCCATTTTATTTAATGCACTGGATTCATAAGGATGGTAAGGTTAGGTATTCGTTCCCATGATCCTATCAGATCTGGAGGGATCTACCTAGAGACAATCCACTAGATAGTATATAAGTCCTTAGGTATGATTAAAAAAGGAGAAAAGTGAGAATAAAGGAAGAGTGCTGACTGAGATGGAGCTAGGACTGGAACGAACCCAACAATGTTCTAGTGATGAAGTCTCGTAAGCGCTGAAGGGGTTGAAGAATGAAAAAGAAATATAAAGATAAAGGGTGAAAAGAAATAGCCCTCCATAAATTCAACCTTAGGGCAGAAACCGGGTTCAATACATATGCTACTGGTGGTTACCAAGGTAACGGCGGTATTGAAGACAAGACGTCATGGACCCAGTGATGCAATGAACTAAACTTCCCAGCCACTTAAGTTCTCTTGAAAGGACTTTTTTCATTCTCACGGGGAACTGGTGTAATCTATCGACGTTCTCTTAGAGATGGTTGATATTGAAGCAGGAGACCCTCTCCCTAGTCTCCGCATAGGAAAACCAAAGTGCACTATTGAGTCTAGAGCCTAGAGATCATCCATAAATCTCATTAGGACACACTTACAATATGCTTATTATTTCATACACCGTGAAAAGTAAGAAAATATACATTAAGAGTCCTACGCATTATCCTTGTGGTATTGCCAGAACATCGGAGTGACACGTAAATTCTTCACAATGAAGATGGAAATCCTTTTAGGGCCAACATCAAGCAAGATCTTGGTGAGTGACATGTGAGATCCTTCATGGATCAAACTTTTGACAACTGGAAAACAACGAATGTGCGATTCACTTTTGAATCAACCTTTTTCCAGTAAATGAATCGACATATACTTTTGGAAAAACCCTTCGATGTGCTCAACAATCATTTTCTAGCACATCGACTGCGCATAAATTTTCAAACAAAAGTATTTGTGATTGAAACTTGACTTTGCTTATAAAACTTTCATCGTATTGCAAAAACTCTTTATTCAGTAATATGCGGTTGTTTTTCAAATCAATTTCAAATCAATTAGTAAATCTCAATTTGCTGGTTCACTCACTCTGTGTTGTCTACTTTGAGATGCTCCGGTTTGAGAATGGCTAGTATAAGCTGCGAAACCCTGTCAAGGAGATTCTTCGGCATTCTACCTGATCACAGGCAGTATTTATACTGATCAATGGGGAACCGTGGTTCTTGCAATCCTATTCAACGAAAGTGAACAAAGACACTTTTGTGTGTTTTATTGCTAACTATTGTTTGCAGGAACACCCGACAGTTGCAGCTGATGGAAATAGAAATGTCAATTCATAACCACATGCTCACACTTTACACTTCCAATCAAAGAAATCATGATAATCGAAAGAGATACAACAATGCTTCCGAAACTCTGATGCATAATATCATGATCCAGCAAAGTGTGAACATGTCGGTGAAAAAGTCACAACATCACATAGAGGCAATACAATGAAGGATGAGTCGGAGTTTTACTGTGGCTGATGATCTCGAAGAAAGCTCAACGATCACTCAAGTACAAGGAACACTTATCTAAAAGATCATTGTTAAAAATTTACAAAGTTTACATACATTGAAGAATCAAAGACTACGAGCTAGAATATTAAAGTCATGTAATAGAATGCTAGGATTTAAAGTGTAATTTTCAGGGTGACCTCCCTTAGGGGGAGTTTGTTAGGATTATGAAAATCCATATGATAGACTCGGTCACCCCATCTTATGTCTAGCATAAGTTAGCTCATAAGCTTATCATTATTAGACTAGTTAGAGTAATACCTGTGAAGTCGGGTCGGGGCTTTCCCCACTGTCAGCTCGCTCCACAGCCCAATTAGGGCGTTAGTATGTTATGTATATAAGCCCTCTCCAACTAATGGAGAGGGTTGGATGTTCTTTCACACTTAATCATACAACAAAAGTTTCTCTCACTAGAACTTTCCATTCTCTCTCACTTTCTCTCTCTAGATTTTGCCATAGCTTTAATTCATGTGTGTGTTATGATATCCAATATCCTACAATAGTAGTTCGAGACAGTACTTATGTGGCTACGATGATTTCCTGTTGAGTAGTAATTTAGCATAGAAAAAATTGGATGGCAGAAAATGCAATTGTCTTTTGCATCCAATACGATATTTTGAGCCGTAACAAGTTACGTTAAAACTAAATGAGAAATAGTAGGACCATGGGACTTTATATCCTACTTCAAACATGATGTTTTATTATATGGTCTTCGTTAAGTTACACTGCTTATCAATAATTGGTTCTGGCAAGGTTGAACAATAGTGACCTTTTTTGTTAAATGTCAGTTCATTTCAGATCTAAGACTATTTTCGCCTTTAAATGATCAACCAACACTGCCGACATGTAGCAATGTGGTTTGAAAATAGTCCTATTGAAAATCCATTTGTTTCAAAGTTAACTCATCATTTGAACGTGGAAGTAATCCTTAGAATTGTCCAAAATGAAAAACAAGTGTAGATAATTTATCAACAAAATTTATTATATTCAAGTTACATATAAAAAGTGTTGATAAATGTCGTTGTTTACTGTTAGAATGATGTCATTTAACAGTGAAGTTTGTTGTTTGGCTATGACGATACGGTTGGTTAGTGAGATGTAATTCTGGCATGCCAAACACCGAATGGCATAAAATGCAACCATGCTTTGTGGCCAATACGGTATCCAAGCTAACACACAAAGATTTTTAGTCCAAATAACAATATCGACTCTAAAATTTCACTTCAATAAATGTTATATAGTATAATATATATAATGCCTGCAAAATGTGATTTTGGTAAATGGTTTTAGTTAGCTTCCATGTATTTCAAAAATCGTTTTGAGTAATCGGTTGGCTCTTACTCACGCTTGCTTACAGCTTAGCTTGTTGATCCTTGGTTATAGCTCAGGCTGCTGATGTTGCTTGCATCCGATGCCGTTTTGTCATGTTTTATGGGGTTTTTCTGTCTGATGAGAAAATGTGAACCCATACTATTTAGAAGCCGCTGGTGGGAGAGAGTGCTTGCAAGTAGGAGGCGAGGCTTCTGTATTATGGAACTTCGGGCCTGAGCCTCTGTATCTACATACCAAGCCAAGCCAAGACCAAACTGTTTTCGATTATCAAAATGATTAACAAAATACATTCACATCATGTTAAGGCAAGTCTTTTGAGTTTGCAGTCATGGCAGATGTATCCTCTTTTTTAGAGTGTTTACCTATCCTCATTTCATAGCTAAAAATAAACCGAGTTCAAAAGTTGTGGTTTGGTTATGGGTTGTGTTTTTACGAAGCGTGTTTGGAAGATGCTGCCTTGGCTTGGCTTATAAACAGTATGTCCCGCTTTATTTTTGACACAAATGATAAACTGTATATACATCATGCAGTTAACCCTTGGTGGAAAACACACTAAAGAAACAGTAGGAAGCATGAAGCCTTTCTTTCTTTTTGTAAACGAATTAAAGTCATGATAATCCGCATCTTGGATTGGCAATTTACTAATTTTGCAGCCATGGTGGAATCATTTGTTTTTTTTAATAATATTTTTTTACATCTGAGCTTCATCAAATGGGTCGTTTTGAGGTGTAGGATGAAAAGTCCTTCAGTTAGTCCACGAAACATATGACAATGTGTTGGCTGGCAAAGAGTTTATGTTTGATGGAGAGTAGAGTTCATTCATTGTTGGTGCTCTGATACAAAATTTATTGGAATCCACTGTCATGTTTTGGAATTGTTGAAAATTTAAATTCTAAAGGTTGTGATGATTGATTTGGATGTGTTTTAATAAAATTGAGCAAACTTGAGATTACTTTTATTGGCAGGAAACTTACTAAACTTGCATCCATGGCGGATTCATCCACTTTTTTAGATTTATTGCAGATTCGAGCATCATCAAATCAGGCATTTTGAGTTGTAGGGAGAAGTACTTGATTGATTTCACAAAACATACGTAGTGAGTTGGCTGGTAAAGAGTTTGTTTTTGGTTTCCATGGTGTCGATGTGAATTGAAAGAAGTAACTATGTAGTATACTTCAACTGCTTGATTCTTCATTTCTTGCAACTGTTAGTTTGATTATGCATTAATTAATTTATCTTCGTGTAATTGCATTTTGAGGTGTAGGACGAAAAGTTTTTGATCGAGTTCACTAAACATACGAAAGTGAGTTTGGCTGGTAAAGAGTTTGTTTTTGGTTTGTTTAATGTTGATGTGATTTGGAAGAAGTAATTACATAGTATACTTCAAATGTTTGATGTTATGTTTGTTGCAACTTTTAGTTTGTTAGTGCATTAGGTAAGTCATCTTCATGTAATTGCAATTTAGGGTATAGGATAAAGTGTGTAATCAAGTTCACAAAACATACGACAGTATGTTGGCTGGTAAATAGTTTGTCTGATGTCGATGTGATTCAAGAGGAATAATTATGTAGTGTACTTAATATGTTTGATGTTTTCTTTGTTGCAAATTTTTAGTTGTTAGTGCATTAGGTCTGTCATCTTTATGTAATTAGGGGTTAGATAAAGTTAAACTGAGTATGTGGATGTTATTTCATGTTTCGCACTTAAGATAGAAGGTTTAGGAAGCGCATTATGTGATGTCATAGTTGGTGGTCATCAAGATGTTTTTGAACATGATCAAGCACTTTTCGTCCTATGTGATGATTAAATTCTTCTACTACAAATTAAATTTTTGGTTGAAGGTTGAAATTATAAGAGGCAATGATGATTGATTTCAATGTGTCTCAACAGAATCTAGAAAATTTGAGATTATCCGCATCTTGGCAGGGCAACTTCCTATGTTTTCAGCTTTGGCTGATTGATCTGATTTTTTTGATTCTTTGCAGATATAAGTCTCATCAAATGAGCCAGTTTTTAATCCTTATGATTTTGTCAATATATATGCGACATTGTACTTACAAATTTATAGTCATTGATTGCTTATATTTTGTATTTGCGCCAGCTCTTATGGCTTTCCAAATTGTTCCTTGCCTCACATTGATGAAAGAAGATTGGTTGGCTCTAAGGGTGGCAATTTATGACCCGACCTGAAACCGAAATGAATATTAATAGGTTCGAGTTGAGTCTAAATAAATTTCAGATCGTGTTTGGGTTGACCCAACTAACCCGTTTATTAAACATGTCGGTTCAGGTTGGAAATAAATTAATCAGGTCGACCCGCCAACCCATTTAAGATTTTTTTTCTTAAGTTAAAAATTATTTATATTTTATTATACTAGTTAAATGGGTTAAACAGGTCGACTCGCAAACTCGTTTAACCTATTTAACTCGTCTAATGTGCCAACTTTTGTATCTAAAACGGGTTAAATGGGTCAACCTAAAACCCGTTTAACCTATTCAACCCGTGTAACTAATTTAACCCGCCAACCCAAGTATATATACGGGTTAAATGGGTCAGGTTCGGGTTATGTGTAAACATGTTAGGGTTGACATAGCTGACTTGATGATTTAAATGAATCAGGTTTGGGTTGCGTTTTCTGACCCCGAACCCGCCAAGCCGAACCCAAACCCAAACCCGACCCGAATTGCCACCCCTAGTTGGCTCAACTAAACATATTTGTTTATGTGTGGTATTTATTGCTTTTGTGTAAATTTACTATTGTGCATGGTTCCACATACTACATATGTTTTTTTTACTAAACCTGTTTTGAGTAAAGGTTATAGGGCAATGCTGATTCGGTGGCCCGCCGAGTCTTAATTTTGGCATGGCAAAAAATGGAAGGCATAAAATGTAACCGGTTTTTGCAGCTAATACGATATTTGAGTCAAGGCATAAATATTCTTTGTTTTTATATTTAGGCAATCCGATGTTTGTCAACTGTACATGCTAATGTCGGTGTGCGGAGGATGAGAAGGAACGATATGAAGGCTCTCTACGGTACACGCATGGAGAATTTTTGTTATAAAGAAGCCTTTATATGATCTTCTTTGTACCAAAAATGCTCTTTGCAGGCATCATAGAAAACCTTTATACGATTTCTTCTATCTTCCTCAAATTAATATTGTTTTGTCCACTTAATATATCATGAATGCATTGAATACAAAATGATAAATTCCACAGGTAAATGTTACTTGATTAGGCGAAGATCTTGAGATAAAAACTCAAATGTAGGGATGCTTTTATAAATCTCTTTATTTTGATGTTATCTTAGAGGATGGTAGAGTAAAAAGGTATGAAAAAAATGAGTTAAGTAAAAAAAATGTGAGAAAAACATACGGGCTACCATCCTACATCTATCTTTATATTTTATGTTTTTAAGTTTATGTTTATGTTTTAATTCAAGTTGTTATCTAGTGTTAGTGAGTCGAGTCATGGCTTAGCAACGCCGTGTTTTACATGCTTGTAACATAAGATTTTTGACTTGCCACCACTAAATATCCCCATATCCAACAAAACCCTTTATTTCCCTACCCGAAGCATAACATTATAACCCTTTATAAAGACTTCTTAAATAGTTATTTCTAGGTGCTTACGCCAAAGCGGTGGAGGTTTGATGTATTTTCAAGTCTATGGTAATCTATGTACTATGATAGGTAGTGAGTGTTTATCTTCCATTTCCTTACATGTTATACTTCATATAAACCCAAGAGATGAGAGAATCCAAACACCAATTATGAGGTGCTAGTGTATAATTTTCGTGCTTGTTTTGACAATTGTGACGCTTGTACTTGTTTTAGACCATTCTAAAGCAATGCTAAATGAACAGTAACTTATAAATTGATTGGCCAAAAGCATATTTGCTTGAGGACAAGCAAATTCCAAGTATAGAGATATTTGATAAGGATTTAAAACATATATTTTTAGGGGGTCATTTAACCCCTAAATTGATACATTTTATATCCGTTACTACTTAAAATCGTTCCTTTTCACATTTTAGGTCTTTCGGGTGCAAATTGCTGGAATCAAACACTTTAGGATGAAAAGGAGCGAAAACATGAAGAAAATGACAAAGTCAAGATTTCAAGGCTGATTTTCATACCTGACGGCGTCCCAAATCAAAGGGCGACGCCATCGCTCACAAGGTTTTCTAAAAAGTCTCAAGCGATGAATCATGTCATATTTTGGTTTTACAACATGACGGCATCAAGCCATATTCCAGAAGGGCGTCGCCTTTACTTTTTCACCAGACGACCAAGACCTATTCCAAGACGACGTCCATAATGAAGACGGCGTCACACTTCCTCACATGACGTCGTCCCAACGTTGACTTGTCAATAATGAAACCCTAATGACGGCGACCAGAAGGCGTCACCATGAAAAGGCGACACACCGTCGCAAGTGTAAATCTATATATAGACTTCGAATTTTCTGTATTTGATGTGTAGTATTTTGGAGAGCAAACCCTAGTTCGTTCATAGTCTGAATTGGGCAGTATTTTAGGGTTCTAAACCCTTCTTTACACTCAAAGATAAGTTGTTTATCCAATTTATCACCATGTTTGTTCTATGTTTAATTTTTTGTTTGTATTCATGATTATCTACCATGTGTAGCTAAATTAATCTTGTGTTTGCTTAGATCTATGAAACCTAGTTGTTGATTATTGTTAGGTTGTCTCTTGTTTTAATTGGTAGATGCCAGAGTAAGGAAAACTGGCTTCTTCTTTAATTGTTGTGAGCCTGAACGTCCTAAATAGCAAAAAGCTTGAGAGTACACTAAAGCCATCATTGTGTTTATTGCGTGAGTTGTAGCTTTAGGTTAATAGAGTATTCGGTGGAGATACTACGGTACTTGGCGATCCCGGATAGTCTAGAGGAGAGTTACAATTCATAGAACTAGGGAATTAGGCACCCCCTATGACTAACACGGAATACAATGCACCAATTAGAATTAGGATGTGATAATTCAACCGACCAATAAGAGATAACTAGGGAGTAAGAAAATCTAAGTCAACACATTTTTCATTATCATAAGAACTCACTCAATCAATCCATATCTTTTCCTTTTCATTAGTTAATTAGTTTTTAATTTTAATTGTTAAGTGGTTTAAATTGGTAGAGTTACCAAACCATCACTCTTCAAACCCTTAGATTTTACTTGCTTTCAAAAAAATATAAAAAGATAAAAAGAATCACCCTCGACCTCACCTTTTCGTCATACATCTCTACTAGTATCTCTATTCCCCTAGAGAACGATCAACCCCTTGGGCTTACCCATACTACACTGCAACGATTAGGTACACTGCCGAGTGGGTTGTAAAGCTTGGTTGGGAAAAGGAAGGCTTTCGACCCTGAACCACGCATCAAGTTTTTGGCGCCGCTGTCGGGGAATAGAATAGCTAGTTAGTTTTCTATCTCGATTAGGTCTACTTGCTTGATTCCTATCAAGTGAGTTTTTTTTCTTTTTCATTAGATTTCTTGTAGACTATCCCCTTCTTTGTGCTTTTGTTCGTTCTCATCACTTTCCATGATTCGCATATTTTACCATAAGAACTTTACACTACCTGATCCAATCCCCGCTATGGAGAATGTGAATCCACCCAATCTCTTGCCCGTTCATCACTTTTGCTATCACCTAGGGTATAATGAAATAAATTGGCAGCATAATAGTCCTTTTTATGATTCGGATTCCGATGAGAAATTTAATAATGGTGAGGTACTTGATGACGGGAAAGTCATTCATGAAGTTAGGATTGAGATGGAAGAAGATCCCTCTCAATGTTTTAACCCTAGGTGTAGAATTGAGAAAGATGGTCCCTTCAACATGCAATTCCCTTGTAAAATAGGATTTGAAAGTTTTGATGCTTATCTGAATTCATTCTTACCTTTAAACTTAATATCAAGGAATTTATACAATAAAATTAAGGTAAACGAGTTAGCTTATCAAGGGAACAATGTTGTTAATGCGGTCACTCATATGCACGTGTTTGTTGGAAGTTTTTCTTATTTGATAGAGTTCATGGTCTTAGAAGACTTAGGAGAGTTCATTGATAAAAGCCTCACTCAAGTAATATTTGGAAAGCCCTTTAAGAGAATGACTAAGTTAAATGAACGAATGGTTGATGGTTTAATTACATTATCTGATGAAGTTGAGGATTTTGTCTATCAAATGCCCCGTACACACCCTAGGTTTAAACATAAAGATATCGAGGCATGTAATCAAATGTCTCCTATTTCATTACTTAGTGAAAGAGGCAAGCAAAAGGGACTTAGGCATTCTTATGAGAAAAATAAGAGATATTATAAAAATGTCTAGATTTAGGAGATGATTATAAGAAAGATGAAAGAACATTAGAGTGGCTTAGATATGGGCACGTGAGCGTGCATGAGATAACATAGGGTATGACTTCGAGTCTAGCTACAAGACTTATAAATAAAGAAAAGCGCTTCTTGGGAGGCAACCATGTTTAATTGTATGCTTGTTCGTTTTTCATTCTTATTTGTGTGTTTATATATCTTTTTCATTATTGCTTAATTCTCATGTTTATTTTTTGAAAATGCTTTATTTTGTTTTTAACTTCGTCTTAATTGCATATAAAGGTATTTTATAAAAAAGATAAGTGTAGGAAAGATCACATATATTTTTAAGAACTTGTATGAATATGAGATTAACAATAACTAGAATTGTATATATTTGTGTGTTTGTGTAGGATCGAGTATATTTATTGTGTTGATGATTCGGGTGGTCTTGGATGATCAAAATACATGTTTACCATAGTTAGAGAGTTAGTAGAGAGAGAGGGTGTTCTTGCTAGAGGTTTACACAAAAGTATGGAATATTAGATTGAAAAGCACCACCCCTTCCATGGATGGAAGGGGTATTTATAGTTACAAACATACCATCCTCCTATCGGACTGTGGATCGGTATCTGATTGGGTAAAGACCCGTCCTTCCTCCACGGTGTTACACTATGCTAAACTAAACTAATAACTAACTAATAAAACAGTAAATAACGTAACTAACAATTTGTCACGAGCTAACTTATGCTAGATAACACTTGGGGTGACCGACTCTTTACTATGGAATTTTCTAATTCCTAACAATCTCCCCCTAAGGGAGGTCACCCCATGTTTTACATTTCGAATCCTAGCATTCTATTCTTGACTTTGTTCTTGAGCTCGTAGACTTGAATTCTTCAACTTCTGCATCTTAGTGCTTTAGCAGTGATTCTTCAAAGTCCGCATAGATTAGTACTTTTAGTTGAGGTCTTTGGTCTGATCCACATCTTTGATGATCTTCGAGCTTTCATTGAGATCATCAGCCACAGTAAATCTCTGGATCACCCTTTATTGTGTTGCCATCATGTGAAGTTGTGACTTTCGGACCGACATGCTCACACTTTTGAATAATGACATCTTTCCATCGAGTAGCGGAAGCCTTCTTGGTTCATGATATTTGCGGTGCGTGACGAAGCATAGTAAGAAATATCGAGCCGAGTTATGTAGATATGCACCGGTCATGATTTCTTCAAATTAAGTGTGGATCTTTGTGAGCATGCGGCTTTGGATTGACTCTCAATTTCGATCACCGCAACCGTCAAATGTAACTGCAAACAACGATTAGCAATAAAGCGCCGCGAAAGTGTCTTTGATCACTTCGTTGAATTGAGGTACACGCCCACGGTTCCCGTTGATCGATACAAATCCGCCGTGATCGGGAATAATTCGAAGAATCTCCTTGACAGGGTTTCGCAATGTTCTAGTTGTTCTCAAACCGAACGTCTCAAAGAAGACAACACGGAGTGAGTGAACGACAAATTGAGATTCACCGATTGATGAAAATGATTTGAAAAAAACAATCGCGTATTGCTTGAAGAAAGAGTTTTGCAATACGACGAAGGTTTTATGAGAAAGATCAATTTTCAATCAAAATACTTTTGTATTAGAGAATGAGTACACATTCGACGTGCTAGCTTAAAAGAAGAGATTCGCTCATCGAGCGGTTTTCTAAAAGTATTTTTCAATCGAGATACTTTTGAATTTGAAAACATGAATACACATTCGACGTGCTAGAGAAAAGAAGGTTTGCACATCGAACGGTTTTCCAAAAGTACTCGTCAATTCCATTCTGGACCAAGGTTGATTCAATATTGAATCTCCCATCGTTTCTATCTAGTTGTCACAAGTTTGATCTTACGAGAAGATCTCATGTCACCCACCAAGAGCTTGTTTGATGTTGGATCTAGAAGGATTTCCATCTTCATTGTGAATATTTTTACATATCACTCGGATGTTACGCAATACCACAAGGATAATGCGAGGACTCTTAATATATACTTACTTACCACATTGTGTGAAAAGCAAGTCTTCAAGAATTTAGTGTCCTAACGAGATATTGTGGATGATCTCTTGGCTCTAGACTCAATAGTGCACATTTGGTTCTTGTCTTGGGAGACTAGGGAGAGGTCTCCTTCTTCAATATCAACAATCTCTAAGAGAAAGTCGATAGATAATGTCGGTTCCCGTGAGAAATGAAACAAGCCCTTTAAGAGGAACTTGAGTGGCTTGGGAAGTTTAGTGCGGTCGTCCTTTGGGTCCATGACGTCTTGTCTTCAATACCAGTGTTACCTTAGTAACAACCAAGAGCATATGTATTGAACCCGGTTTACGCCCTAAGGTTGAATTGATGGAGGCTATTTCTTTTCACCCTTTTCACATTCAGTTCTTTTTTCATTCTTCAACCCTTCAATGCTTACCGAGACTTCATAACTAGAACCTAGTTGGGTTTATTCCAAGACTAGCTCTGTCTCGATCCGCACTCTTCCCATATTCTCATTTTCTCCTTTTTCAATATTCCTAAGGACTCTACACTATCTA